>RCUC01103464.1:0-14948 GCA_003697995.1 Taxidea taxus jeffersonii
TCAAAAAAGTGAAATGTGCTCTTCTGTGTTCCTCTTCTTTACTGGATTATTACAGTTATAAGGGTGAGGTTTTCACCTCCATTCTTTATGCAATGAGGCAGGACATGAATATGTATCTGAATATGAAGAAATGAAAATGTTATGAATGCTGAGCATGATCTAGCTAACCCATCACTTGCTGAGGGTAACTCTGGAGGGAGTGTTCCACTTTTTCTGGTATTCACACCATCTTTGGCAGATGCTAGGAATTTATGATAGAAAGGACATGAAGTATTTCTTTTGCATCACACCTCCACAGCAGATCTGGTACTCAGGTGGTACATATGGTAAAAACAAACAAACAAACAAAAGGAAGGAGGAATTAAACTAAGTTAAATTCAGCTCTAATTTTCAGGTATTTTGCTCAAATCATTTCATTTATGCCTTGCAACTCTATAGGGCAAGTTTAATCATTTTTCCCATTTTTCAGGTTGAAGCTCATAAATCTAAATTTGAGGATCACAAAGATAACATGACTTGCCCATGGTCATGGAGCTCATCTGTGGCAGAGTTAAGATTTTCTAGTTCAGGGTCAGTGTTCTTACCACTGCTGCCTGCTATCCGAGTAAAAGAAAATATTCAGAAGGTGGCCCATACTCTGGCTCAGTCACGTAAGTGTCTGTCTCAGATCGTGATCTCAGGATCCTGGGATTGAGAGACCCACATCAGGCTCCGCACTCAGTGGGGACTCTGCTTGTCTGCACCACCCTCCCACTACTCACTCTCTCTCTCTCTCTCTCAAATAAATCATAAAAAAGCAAGGTGGCTCATACTTAAATACCATCTTCCTAAGTGAGTGTAGCCAACTGCGATATCTTCCTCTTATCAACAATTTTAGCTGTTACTTTCTGTACATTACATGATTTTGCTGTCTTGGTTCTGTCTTACATAATTCTTGCATCCTAAGATTTATATGTTCCATCCTCTAAGAACTGATATTCAGTTCCTCTACTTTTTTGTACCCTTCCTCACTGTACCTAGTAACCATATACACATGTAAAAGGCATCAATATTCACAAATTGGTCAATATTAGTCCTAACTGTGGATTTATTATAGCAAGTCAATACACAAAGGTATAGACAAATCCCATACTGACATACTAGAGCTAAAGAAATAAATTCCACTCTTCAACTTTTTGAAGTTGCCTTTTCAGTAGTGGAGATAATTAATCTACAATTTCACATCTTTTTCTATGCTCCATCTCTTTTTCTTAGCCAGACAGCTGACTGGCATCGTGGTCACAGAACATATTAAAGCCACCTGGCTTTCTTGGTGATGACCTGCCATGGTTTAACCTGGCTGAAGAAACACCCAGGGAGATTTTTAAATGTACACATGCCTGGGCTCTTCTCCCAAGGATTCTGACTCGTCTTGGTATGGAACCCAGTCAGCAATGTGGGTTGATTTTAATGTGCAGCCTGGTTTGAGAACCACTGGCCAAACTGAAAGAACATTCTAGAAGAAATAAAGACCTGTGTTTTCTCATATCCAGTTCTTTGGGACAGCAAGCAGTTGATAGGGAAGGAAAATAACAAGGAAGAAAGTGGCAGGAGTATGCAACTTGGCATGCCATTGGAATGTCACAAATGATTAAAAAATATTTATAAACTTCAAAATTTTCGTGCACCTATTGAAAAAGTGCACACTGTTTCTCCCCTAATGCTCAGGTTTAAAGGTCCCAACAACTTTGAAAATATGGGAGTATTTGGCAAAGCATTCCAAGTAAATGAGCCTCAGTTCTGGAATCTGCTCCTAGCAGGCTGCTCTCATTAGCAATCAGCCAAACCCCAAATCTGGCAGCTTTTGGAATATGGCGCAAAATAGATTCTTTTTAAACCTGAGAATCACTGAAGATTTATTTTGCTGGAAAGATACAACTTTTAAAAATAACAAGCAGTTATTGCAACTGTACCAAGTAGAATCAGAGATCTGCAGGAGCAACTACAAAATCAAGGGCCACCTGCCTTTCCTCATTCTATTGGTGAAAAAACAGAGGCTCAAAAGAATGAAGTGATTTCCTCAGTCACACAACCTAACCGTAGTAAGGCCTGGGTACATCCTGATCTCCTGACTCATAGGCCAGTTCTCATGTTTGCCCTGCCACAGCCACAGAGTCCTCTGAAAATGGCCAAAAGACTTTTTCTGCCGTGATTCATTTTGGTTGTTCACAAATGCAATGTTTTTGCAAATGCTTATGTATTTCCGGTATAGCAAATTGCATTCAAATTACTTTGTAATTTTTGGTACGTAACAACCTTTCCACAGTCTCAAGTACCATACTCTTGATTCTGACAGTTTCTAATTCATCCAGAAGAATATATGTGAACCCATGCATCAAGTGCAAATCTAAAAGTAAATCCATAACAAACCATTATCAAAAGGTCTTATTTTTCTCTGTATTTCCTGCCTACTCACCCCATTTCCCACTATATTTTACTGTGACTTAGAGCAAGTTTAGGAGTCAGATAAGGGTGAGGATGATTTCTAGAAAGATAAGAAAAATTCTAACACTTATTAAGCTCTCTTAAGATCTAGGCAAAGAGTTAGGCCCAGAGTGAGAAATTTAGTATCTGAGTTTCGGTGATAACAGACTAATTTAAAAAATATATATATGGCTACATTTAATGAGGCAGATAATTTTGCCTCAGCTCTGCATACTTCCCCACATTCCACATGTTACTCCATTTCCTTTCTTTCAGTTAAGAATACCACTGAGACACAAAGGGTCAGAGAACTGTTCCCAGAGTCATTCCTTTTATTGTTCTTTTCTCTCTTCTGTAGAAAATTTCCTTTCCTTCCACTACACCACATCCATGTTGGTCATTTAGTGATACATACTACTTAAGGGAGAAGTTGTTACTATTTATTGAAGGTGTTTCCCTGAATTTTACACTGTGGATAAAATGTTGAATAAAGAAAGAGGAAAGACTAGCAGGTCTTCCTACTGTCCAGCCTCTGGGCCTTCCCCCAGTGCTCCTCACCAGACCTAAGCGAGTGCCCTGTCACTTCCTTCTTGACAGCTAGCCAGCAGTCTGCTTTTCTTTCCCTGAGGTAGCTGCCGTCACCCCTCTTTTGGACATCCTCTCTTCCAAGAATGGCTGTGGAATAGGACATAATATCCCATGCTCTCCCTTTTACCGTCCCTTTCCTTGCTGTCCTTTAATTAACAATTAACTGTTTTTGCTGTTAGTCATGACAGAGAAACAGGAGATAACAAAAACATGGAAAATATAAAGGTTCCAGAATCTCAAAGTCATTTCAGTCATGGTCCCTGATACGTATTTCTCATTCCACTTGTGCCTTTTCCACTCAGTTTTGAGGGTAGGAGGTGACGTAATCTCCTTTCCCCATGTTTCTTCTTCTTAGGTTTGTTGACTCTTTACTGTAAATATTTAACGTCTAAAGAGCTTAGGGATTGCAGTGATCACTACGCAGGAAAAAAAGGCACCAAATAAATCTGAGGGGCTTTAAAAGGTAAATGTCCTCAGTTCCCTATGCCTCATCTCTCTGGCAAATAACAGAAGATCAATGTGGGCTTCTGGAATTTATCAGCTTAAGCTCTGATAGCACCTCCTCAGTGAAGCCAGTCTGAATTAAGAGCAGCCTCTGAGTTCCCATATTCTACCACATTTCTTGTTCCTGCACAAATTGCAGTGCTATGATAGCTTGTTTACTGTCTGTTCCCCATCCTAGATTGACTCTCCCTATAAGAAAAGGACTGCAATCTTTTCTACTCATTTATATTGCTGGGGGATGGCAGAGTGCCTGGGACATAGTAGGTACTTAGCAAATGGCTGTCAGAAGAATGAAACGATTCTCAGAAGAAGAAAGGTAGGAGGTAGGGTCTTTTTCTAGCAGAAAATGAATAGTCCTCCAAGGAAGGAACAACTGAACTTCAAAGCTACGTCTAGGTCTCAGTGATGCTCCTGAAAGAGAAATTGCTTTGCTCCAAAATGAATTAGTTGATAAATAAGGAGGGTTTAAAGCATTCTAAGATCCTAATTCGTTCCTTGTTTCTCAACCCTCACTACCTCCCAGTATGCATTGGTAACAAGAAAATGGGTAAGAGACTGGAATAGAATGGATCAAACAGGAATGTGAGCCCTATGAAAAATTCCTGTTCATGTGACTTTGAACAAATTACCAATCCTCTCTGGGCCTCAAGTTTACATCTATATCATGAAGTGAGTAGGCCAGATAAGATAAGGTTCCTTATAGCATTAGCCTTTCATGATTCTAAATGATTCAGAGGCATGTACTACAATGTATTTTCAATCTTCTTCTCCTCTACCTAAAGCACTTCCCTCTAAAAAAAGTGACTCTTACCATTGTCAACAGTACACTTGGAGAGAAAGAAAAAACTACAAATTATGGTCACAGGATCAATGAGGTGAAATACAAAATTAAAATGTTTTATATTCACAGAGCAATTTTTCACAACAGTGTCAAACAAAAAGTTCTACTCAATGTTTACACTAGGACTTGATGAAAAAATTCCAGACATAAAACTTCTGGAACTTAGACTTGAACTCACAGGACCTCCCATCTCTATCTGATAAATTTTACAACTAAAATCTATTGGAGTCTTTTCCTTAACAAGAATTTATCTTTCAACAATTACTTCCGTTTTATTATTGAGACTCTTATGGTTTAGTAAAACTCTAGCCATCTGGAACTATCATTCTAGCTAAAGATTTATTTAAGTACCGCTATCTTTTTTTTTTTTTTTAAAGATTTTTATTTATTTATTTGTTAGAGAGAGAGAGAGAGAGAGCAAGCACAGGCAGACAGAGAGGCAGGCAGAGGCAGAGGGAGAAGCAGGCTCCCTGCGGAGCAAGGAGCCCGATGTGGGACTCGATCCCAGAATGCTGGGATCATGACCTGAGCTGAAGGCAGCCGCTTAACCAACTGAGCCACCCAGGCGTCCCAAGTACCACTATCTTTTAATAGCTTTAGAAGAAAATACTTTTGAAAGACATTGTATTTCCTTGGTTTTTTAACACAATACACAGAATGTAATTCAATCTTTTCCTCAATATGAACATCAGTTACTATAACACAGTAATGTCCTCACACTCCAGTGAAATAGTCTGAGCCCTAGACTTTCTTCTTTTGATGATGCTTCAGAATCTACCTGAGCTGTTAGCTCTCATTTCTCACCCTGGTGACTTCCGTCAGCTTGACCACTTCGGATCATCTCTCCCTGATATATAATGTGCGGATGAAAGGCAGGGAAAAGATTCTTATTTTTGCATATCCAAGAGTAGCATCATTTCTGCTACTTGAGACACTTTAGTATGTATTTTAATATGTGTTTGTTAAAGTAATGTATGAATTAACATAGCAGGTTTAATTTTAGGTTTAGGTTTAACATTGTAGATTTAATTAACAGAGTAGGTTTAATTTTTTTTTACAACAAGCTTGCTAAAACTGGGAGTGAAATAATAATAGAGGCTAACTAAAGGCTTGAGGGGCTTAGTTTATTACATAGTCTTGCAACAGCTTCCATACACTTTCTAATTCTTATATTCTAGATAGAGTGCCATAGGTTTGAGCTCCTGAGACTCATAAAGAGCCGAAAAATAATAGTGGTAGGTAAATATAAAACATAAAATGATTGCTTAAACTTTGGTTGATTATATAAAATTGTGTTATCAAAGAATTCTTCCATTTCTAGGCACATGTGATCTACTCCAACATAAAACTAAGGGATGAACTGGCATTCCTACATTTTTAGGTTATACCTTGAGTAGGTACCACCTCATCACACCCACTAGCTATGTGATTTGGGGCAAATGATTTAACCTCTTCTAATTTCAGTTTTCTTATCGGAAAATAGTAATGACAAAATATTTCTCATAGGAGTCTTCAAAGAGTTAAATAATTCATTCTAAAGTATTTTACCACAGACCTGGCCCTCAATAAGTTTGTAATTACTTTTATTGTCATATGTTGTCCATTCCTGGATTTGGGACAGTGGAAGCCAGGCACTGCATCTGCAAAGACATTTTTATTTTTTCTCTTGGGCTTGCAGCCTGCCAGATACAGCTCTGCCTTAGTCTTGGGTGTTCTGAACCAAATGTGGTACCCTAAACTGAAATAAGCTCTAAGTCCTTTAGCTTTCTTTCAATATGGAAAGCAGGCACAGTTCCATTACACTAACATTCTGAATGATGGGATTTTAAGGTGGAGAATGTTAAGGGCTAAAAAAAGGGGACTTAAAAGAAGGCAATACTCCAAGTCCCCACAATTTATCATAAATGTCACAAACTTTAGTGACTGGAACCTGGAAATAAAAGACCTTTCCCATATTGATGCTGCTTATTACAGAATTAAAATATTCACTGCCAAGAGCAAAAATGATAGCCTCAAATTTGTTTGCAACTGAGTAAATGCATTAGTTTCACCTCAATTTAAATGAACAAATTCACAATACCCCAGTTTCTTTCTGAGAGTTATTTATCATAACCGAACATACTGACGTTTCTTAAAATACAGAAATTAAATACTGCACTATGAATGGGTTATCTTACAAATTATTGTACTCTGAAATCTATACAGAACACTCTACAATATGGATGAGAATACAGATGGTGATACTAAATCAAACACTCCTAGAAAGGTAGAATTCTTGCTATATAAAAAATGACAGGGACGCCTGGGTGGCTCAGTTGGTTAAGCAGCTGCCTTTGGCTCAGGTCATGATCCCAGCATTCTGGGATCGAGTCCCACATTGGGCTCCTTGCTTGGCAGGGAGCCTGCTTCTCCCTCTGCCTCTGCCTGCCTCTCTGTCTGCCTGTGCTTGCTCTCTCTCTCTCTCTCTCTAACAAATAAATAAATAACATCTTTAAAAAAAAAAGACAAATAAGATTTTATCATCTCTACTGCAGCTTAACAATTACCTTTTATCAGTGCTTTTTATATTTTTCCTACAGTAGCTCCTTATTGAATTTGGCCAATTTATTTTTCATTTTTAGTGAACTTTACCTGTTACCTGAGGACTACATTAAGTAACTCAATTGTTTTTGCTAAATTCCAAGACCATTACTATGGATCTTACTGCCCAACATCTTAACCAGCTGCATTGTTGACTTTTGAATCTTTTCTAAATAAGGCATCATGAATACACACTAGTATTATACTCACATCTCAAACTCCCATTAGAAATCACTAGGACTTTTCAGTAAAACTTTTGCACTAAACTTCCAAACTACCAGTTGATCAGCAGTGAGAACAATGCATTAAGAAACAAACTATAAGAGACTCTTAATCTCAAGAAACAAACTGAGGGTTGCTGGAGGGGAGGTGGGTGGGTGGGATGGGGTGGCGGGGAGATGAACATTGGGGAGGGTAAGACTGATGAATCGCAGACCTGTATCCCTGAAGCAAATAATACATTATACGTTAATTAATTTAAAAAAAGAAAATCTTGATTAGCACTTATTTAAAATACTACATCTTCTAGAATACATAAACTGCTGAACCTCTGTATAAACCTTAAAGATGTTGACACATCAGTATGAAGGCAACTATTTTACTTAGGGTTTTAAGAACTTTATTTGAAGTTTTGGTTCCTTTTTTTACTTGGTCTTCAAGTCCTCACTAAAATTGCTACTTGGAAACTCATTTACTGAAAAATATGTATAAAAAAAATTATGGGCTGACCAAAATCAATTTTTAAAATAAATATAAATAAAACATTGCAAAATTCGTGCCACAATTGTGACACTTGTGGTTCTGCAGAGAGTAGAAGTAGAGTGTGCTGAGGGAAATCAAAGATGCCGTGGACAGGGAGCCCAGGAGTTAAGGGTCCAATAGCAGTGATACTGCTATAAACCTGGCCTGAGACAGAATTTGCTAATAATTCCTGTGCTATGGATATCCTGAAAGTCTCTTAAATTGAGTTATCACCCCCTACTATATCCTTTTTTTAATTGGAACTTTCACATACTAAATTTGTAAACAGAAAACTATAAATTTATAAATACTAAATTTGTAAACATATATGCGTATTGACTCACTTCAAATCCATATACAAAAGTAATTTGGCTTTTGCCCCCAAATTTAGAAACTTTTTATCTTAGGAAATTTCAAAACGCAGCTTCTATGTAATCAACACTTTGGCTCTTCTACTTGAATTATCTCTAGGACATTAAAGAGCTCTGTGGGGGAAAAATAATTATCTGACCATATTAATTATTGATATATGTAAACATCTCTATTTTGAAGGATTTTAATAGATAACAGAGTCAAGGAACATTTCAAGAGATTATCTGTTTCCCTATGCTTCTGTGCCTGGCCTTTTCCCCTAGCTTTACTAATTCTTGCAAGGCCATTTTTTTTCTCTCTCTGATTTCAGGTTTACTTACATGCTGACAACTGGTGTATCGTTAACCTCAGCCATCTGCTTTTTCTTGAACTTCAGGCCTGTGTGCACAATGAACAAAGGGACCTTCTCTTTTTTTTTTTTTTTAAGATTGTATTTATTTATTTGACAGAGAGAGATCACAAGTAGGTAGAGAGGCAGGCAGAGAGGGGGAAGCAGGCTCCTCACTGAGCAGAGAGCCTGATGTGGGACTCGATCCCAGGATCCTGGGATCATGACCTGAGCTGAAGGCAGAGGCTTTAACCCACTGAGCCACCCAGGCGCCTTCTAAGGGAACTTCTTAACTAAGGGACTGAATGAATTCATTCATTCATTCACTTACCCCACCCCCCACCAATATTTTTGAGCATCTACTGTGTGCTAATGTTCTTAGCATTAAGGATATAGCAATGAACCTAACAAACAATAGTTCTTGCCCTCATGGAGTTTCCATTCTAGACAGATGATAAGCAAAACAACTACATGAAATAAACATTATAGAGAAAAGTAAGACAAAGAAAAGCTTGTAAAGAAATCATGGAGAAGTTATCTTTTTTTTAAAAGACTGGCTTGGAAGACCTCACAGAGGTGAACTTTTAGCAAAAACTTAAGAGAATGAGTGAGTGAGCATATAGAAATCCGGTGGAAGAGCATTTCAGATGTCTTGCAGGCATCCTCAGTTTTTTTTTTTTTTTTTGAGAGAGAGTGTTGGGAGTGGGGCAGGGAAGAGCAGAGGACGGGAAAGAATCTTTAAGCAGTCTCTATGCCCAGCATGGAGCTGGACTTGGGGCTCAATCTCACAGCCCTCAGATCATGACTTAGCTAAAATCAAGAGTCGAATGCTTAACTGACTGAGCCACCCAGAACTTACTGTTCTCCCTTGCAAGCCAACTTCTCTTCCTGTATTTCCTGGTTTTATTTTGTTTTGCTTTTTGAATTATGCCATCATCTCTCCTGTATTAAAAAGAAAAAAAAATCTGAGACTTACCCCTACAGTCTACTCTTTAACTCTGAACAACTACCTGCAGCCCATGTCCCTTTGATCCTATCTCTTCATATTGCCTACTGATTTTTCATTTCTCTTGCAAGGATTATTGTTACTGTCCTTATTCAGGCCAACATTGCTTTTCCCCAGGGTTTTTCTAACTTGCATTCTCTTAACAAGTGCTTTTCCCTCTCCTCCAATTCATCCTTGATACTGCTGAACAGTTGTATTTGTGAAATGCAAACATGCCATTCTCCTGCTTAAACTTTTCAATGGTTTCTCATTATTGTCAAACCCACTCTTTATTGCGGCTTGGAGAGGGTCTAATGTGATTAGTATATTTACTCTGCCCCTCTCTTCTTTCCAATAACCTCTCTGGGGTTCTTCTCACCATTTAGGTAGATTTACTGGCTCCAGCTCTATAAAGTTCCTCCTAAAAGTGACCCTTCCAACACTGTGCTCTCTTACACTTTGTACAAGTTGCTTTTGTAACAGTGATTTGTTTACATGCTTGTCTTTCTTAAATCCAGCTCAGTGCTTGGATCAAAGCAGGCACTAAAAACCAAATGGATAAATGTAACACCCTTAATAACTGGTATTATATAAATATAGATGCCCCATATCCAGGATCTGGACACAGGCAAGTGGCTTCCTTCTCACTAAGAATCACCTTAAAGATACCTATTCTACATGCAATTCAACATGTTCTGATACTGAAAACAAACATCCAATCTTATTTGTTTGGAAAACTATCTGATTTAAAAGTACAATACTCCTTCCCCCGGTAACAGCTATTACTTAGGGGAATTCACATATACACCATTTATCTGTGTACTTTTATTTTTAGCAATGAAGGAAATTTCAGTTCCAGAATACATGAATCACTTCTGTTAAAGATAATTTGAGGTTAAGAGAACTGCTCACAGGGATTAAAAAAGGAAAATAAAGTTAACAACAGAAAATAGGTAGAGATAAGGGAAAGTTAGTTTACAAAGCCACTGTAGTGCCATCTGGATGGAAAAAGATCCAACTCATATGTAAGAGAAAAATGAAAATGAGGGGTGCCTGGGTGGCTCAGTGGGTTAAAGCCTCTGCCTTCGGCTCAGGTCATGATCCCAGGTTCCTGGGATGGAGTCCCGCACCCGGGCTCTCTGCTCATCAGGGAGCCTGCTTCCCTCTCTCTCTCTGCCTGCCTCTCTGCCTACTTGTGATCGCTGTCAAATAAATAAATAAAAAATCTTAAAAAAAAAAGAAAATGAAATCCAGAATCAACAATCCAGACATAAAAACTAGCAAAATAAATTTAACATATAAATGAGCGACTAAGAAAAGCAAAATAAACTTGATATATTTCATACCTAGAGTAAAATGAAACAATCTGCCAGCTTCTCATTTATTGTGCTGGGTGAGGGGGTGGGGAACAAATCTTTGTTTACAAGTACCTGATGGTAAATGGAAATTTACAGTACAACATTGCCTTGACAGGTGTTTCCATTTGTAGCCAAGTTGTTCCTTATTAATGAATAGAAGTTGAATTAGACATTCATATTAATGAATTAGACTACTGAATATGACTTCCAGACTTATGGTTCATTTTGATTTTTAGAGAATAGTAAAAAAGAAAAAAATTGTAATTTTAAAATTTTATACGCTATCACTATTTTAATATTTCAAGCTATACATATATGAAGATTTATACTCTTGACAACGGTACAGAATGTAACTTTTTTTTTTCTTTTAGAGGGGTATTGGGGGGAGAAGGACAGAGAAAATCTTAAGCAGGTTCTATGCCCAGTGCAGGTCTCCATCTCACAACCACAGCCGAAATCAAGAGATGGACACTTAACCAACTGAGTCACCCAGGCGCCTCCAGAATGTAACTTTTTTAAAACAGAAAAACTTGAAGATATTTTAAGTACTCTATAGACAAATAAATATGCTTTTATTTTGAGTTTTACAGATAGTTAAGCTGAATACTGGCCAATTAACTCTACTGAAATCAACCTTGAGACTCAAATGTTTTTCTCTATGGCTGGCAAGCCCAGCCAGAGATTTTTACCAGTACAGGGAGAATAAACTCTTGCCTATGTTTATCAGATTTTATTATGCATAGTTATCAACTGGAGATGTTGTTAAAATATAGACTGAAACCCAGAAAGTCCAGGATTGATCCTGGATTCCAGTTTCTGACACACTCTTAGGGTCTTGGTCCATAGTCTGCTAGTGATCCATGGACCACACTTTTGGATTTCAAGGCCTGAATCACGGGTTCAAAGTCCTGACACCTAATGGAATCACCTGGAGAGCTATAAGAAACCATTACTAAGGCTGAAAGATTACTGAGTCTGGGTAATGAGTTTCAAAAGCTCCCAAGTTCAGGCTAACAAGCAGCTAACCTTGAGAATCTATGGCCTAAAATGGTCAGATGTATGGGTAGGTTTTATTTTTCCTTGTTTCTAATACAGTAGGTAACGGAACTAGGAATAACCAGTACTGCATAGATTATAAGAGTAATATATGCCCCAAGTCTCCAAATTTTTAATGGTAATATGAGTCATTACCAATCAGGTTCTAATAGTAAGAATCTTAGCAGTTTCATTTCTATACTCCTACCAAATTATTTAATAACATGCTTCTCATAGTATTTTAATTATCCATGGACTTATAATAAAATGACAATCTAAATTATTTTTAGATTAGGAGGTAGATATGTAGAAATTTGTGAATTTAAAGTATATGGAAGCATCTATTCCTAATTACAGATTAAAATAAGCTCAAATTAGTCAGAAGTTTATAAAAAAAGTAATAATAATCCCCAGACCTCGCACTTGTCCCAGGAGAAAAAAGCCCAGACACAGAAAAGAACAAGCAAAAGTTTACTTAATTTCTGTATTTCAAGTGGATACCAATGTGTTACAAAGTGAATTACCACTTTTTCTTCATAATGCCTTTCCTAATTATTTTGCTAAACTGAGGTTTGTAAAAGGTCAGGATGCAATTCTATTCCAAGGATCCCTCCCTAATTCTTAAAATGCACATCGAAAATACATAATGAAAATATTGTAAACTCTCAGGTATTAGCAGAAGCTCCCTCATTACAGTAAAGAGTACTGGAGTACAAGTCAACTATCACATACTACAAATGATGTGACTTAAACTTTTTGAATAGGCCTTCTCACGTCCTAAAATAGGATGTAGAGAGAGTGCAGTAAGAATGTGCAAGCACAGACTAATGCCACATAGAAATATAAGACAGCAACACATATTTCTAGGATAAGCCGAATAAATACATATAGTGTGGTAGTGCAAAGAAATGGAGCCCGGAATAGGAACTACTTTCAGCTTTAGCACTAATTAGCCACATAACAAGCAAATGATACACCTTAATTGCATTTTAAAAATAAAGACACCTCAAATAGTTTACCTTGAGAATCCCTAGCAGATCAAAACTCTATGACCTAAAAATAACGAATTAAATGGTCTTCCAAAGCAAGTATGATTAATTGTAAAATGAAACAAAACAAAAAGCCCACCAAGAGTTTACTTGTAACATGCCTGATTTAACAAGTCTCTTAAGAAAAATACCATTTTAAATTTTTCTTCTAGAAAAGTCTACAAATTATTTGGCCATCACTTAAAAAAAAAAAGTGTACAGGAAATGGAGGAAAGGGATCACTAAACACCATACAAGGACACTATGCAGAATTAAAATAAACAGTGTAAACTAAGGATGATGAAATAGTGAATGGCTTTTCCTTAGAAAAACTTATTGACATTTGGGATTTTATGATCTATCCCAAAGAATATAAGGCATTCTTATATATACAAAATATTTTAAGTACTGCAAATAACTCATAATTTCTACATATATTATCCTAATTAATAAAAATGGTAGTACATGGAGATTATTTCCTTTTAATTTATTGTTTAGTTTGAACACATGTCTTGCCAATCACAAAATACCCAGTGTGACCAAATACATGAGAAATCCATGTAAGAATCACGAAGTGCCTTGCAGCGCTCTGTCAGGATGCTAGGATATGTAACAATGGGGACACAGCTTGTCTCAATTATAAGGTCCGATCATTAATCTTCTTCAGAACTGGAATCATCCTCTTGGTCAGAGAGTTCAGGGACAGGGAAGCGGAGAATGGCAGCTACTCCAGTCAGCTGACTGAGCTGTTCCCCTGATACATGAAGACTAGAGAATATCCTAACTGTGCCCGCGTTTTCTTTCACACTGTCCACAAGCTTCACATACCGGCTTCGTGTGGCGACATCCTGGTGCCTGAACAGCTCATCGCTGATGAGCAATGTGTCAATTGCCATAGCCTCATTAGCCTTCTCCACCTGCTTGAGTCCATAAAAAGCTCGGTCAGGTTCATGCTGTAACATTTTATAGAAGTCATCCAAGGCTTTTACTTCCCCAGCAGCTTTAGTGTCTGAAAGGCGGCTAGCTACAGAAGGGTCACAAAGGGCCTCTTTCAGGGAGTACTTGTGTCCAGAGGAGGCATGTACCTAGAATCATAATTATCAAAGTCAGACAAAAGAATCTTTTCTGAGTACCCATTAATCAGCCTGCAATGACCTAAAGCCAAAAGCACAAAGAAGGCTTTATGGGTTTGAGGACTTAAGCAAAGTTTACTATGTAAACAGGCTATTTAACAACTTTCTGTTCATTTCATCACCTCACTTACAATCACAGTCCAGTGAACACTTTCTCCTCCTGCACTTTTCCCAGTTCTAAAATTTAAGAGTAGTTTATACAAATCCCTCTGCCCACTCTTAATTATCCTTGGATAAGATTTTTACCTGAAGAAACTTGGACCGATTTTCCAGGAGCACTTTGTTGTCGGTCTTCACTGCTTGTTGAAACATGTAGTCGCAGAACTGCTCCCTCACAAATCCTGGGCTGGCCACGAGGATGCACTTCACAACATCAAAGTTTATGTGGCGCTGGATAGCCTGGACCACCTGTTCATAGAACCGCTCCAAGGCCCGGTCATGTTGGGAACAGTTGCCTTTCCGTTTCCTTGGGATGTTCACCTCCACCTTGGCCCGAGTGAGGGTCATGCTGGGAGTGACTAAGCAGATATGGGCGAGGCCTTCCTGCATCACCACAGCGGCCACATCTGCACTCCAGGCTGGGTCACAGGCCTGCTCGATGCGCTCCAGAACCACACTGTCCCACTGTTTCTTGGCCAGGGTGAACTGGCGGTTGGGCTCCAGCTCAATGGTGTGGTAAGCCCCCATCTTGACATACTCATTCTCTTGGATGTTGGTTCCCTTAACCCGCAGCTGGCAGGCTTGAGAGTCAAAATCGATGGCCTCCACGCAGAGAGTGAGAGTTGTGCGCACCCGGTTGCTTCCTACGCTGCCCGTGGAGGACTCCGTCTGTACCTTACGGATGGTGGAGGCGCGCAAGCTGTCGCCCACCTGCACTAGATTGTAGGTGTGCCACATATCCTCAGGTTCTTCGGGGACTAGAGTCACCTGGCCCGCATTATCTTTCTCAATGTCCTTCCTCACAAGCTTCATGACCTCCGCGGGGGTTAAGA
>ML097416.1:0-34604 GCA_003697995.1 Taxidea taxus jeffersonii
CCTCTTTTCCACCTTTGAGCCACCCTCCACAAGGGAAGAAGCAGAGCCCAGAGGCTTTGGATGTGTGTCTACATGGCCAAAACCAGGTTCTTCCCAGGTTCTAAAATTTTTACAGGATACGGAATAGCTAAAGGAGTTTTAATAGTTAAAGGAACTAGAATCACTCAAAGAATTTTGAAAAAGAAGAATGAAGTGGATATATTGGTCTATGCAATTTCAAGATGTGTAATGTAGCTTTAATGATCAAGATTTTGTGGTATGGATGAACAATGATAGACACATAGTTCAATAGAACATAATAGAGCACCTATAAATATGCTCAGGCAATTTTTGGAAAAAGCATAAAAACAATTTGAAGGGAATATAATCTTTCAACAAATGGTGCTGTGATAATTAGACATCTTATAGGCAAAAAAAATTTAAACTCAACCTTATTCTCACATTTTATACAAAAAAAGTACCTTGAAACTGGATCATGAATTGAAATGTAAAATGAAAAGCTACAGAACTTTTAGAGAAAAGATAGAAGAAAATCTGCAGGACATAGAGCTGGTCAAAGACTGCCTTAGACCCAACGCCAAAGGCATGAACCATGAAAGTAAAAATTGATGTCAGATGTGCCTCAAATTTATAACTTTTTCACTGTGAAATATCCTCCTAAGAAGATGGGAAGACAAGTTATGGACTGGAAGAAATTATTTGTAACATCTGACAGAATTATTTGTAATATCTGACAGAATACTAGTATTCAGGACACAAAGAACTCTCAAAACTCAATATTAAAGAAGGGTGTTATTAAGGTGACAGAATAGGAAGCCCCAAGGTTGTGTCCCCTTATACAGGCACAGACTTCACAACAATGTATGGACCAAGTTGCCTTTGTGAGATCTCCAGAGGTCACTTCAGAGGCTGCAGCACCCAGGACAGTATAAAGCCAAGAGAAGCCTCAATGAAACAGGTAAGAACATGCATTGCATTTTGTCCACCCCAGCCTCTCTTGCTCCCCAGTACAGTGCAGCTCCATTGAGGAAACAAAACAAAAAATAAATTAAAAAAAAAACAAAAACCACCAACTTCTGGTTTCTTCCTCCGGAGGGACACAGGAGAATGTATCCAACATTCTGGATTTGAAAGGGGATTCCTAAGGGACTGGATTCTGTCTCACCTGACTTGTAGTGTTTTGGGGAACCAGCATGGTTTGGATGCCAGACTGGGAGCCACTGGTGACAAATGCCAAGTGCCAGAGCTGGTTACAGCACCAAAGAGGATGCAGTCCAGCAGACAGACATAGGGGAACAAGAGACAGGAGATCCTGAGAAGAAGCATGGATACGCCTCTTCGACTGGAAAATCACACCATAAGCCCCAAGAAAACACATCTCAGAAAAGGCTTGAGAGTCCCTCAGAAACTTTATGCTGGCCAGCTACTGAAGGTTTTCCCATAAATGAAGCGAGGCTGTAAAGAGGGAAGAGGTGGCCATCTTACCAATGCCCAAATCGCAACAAAAACTGGAGACATATGAAGAACTATTTTACTTGTTCCAATCGAAAGAACAAGATCCATTTCTAGAAACCAACTCTAAAGAAATAAAGATTTATGAATTACCTGACAAAGAATTCAAAATAACAATTTAAATATTCTTAATGAGGTGAAAGAGAATACAGACAACTAAAGGAATTTGGGAAAGTGATGCATGAACACAATGAGAATGCCAACAAGGAGATAAAAGCTATAAAATAGAACCAAGCAGATAATCTGGAGCTGAAGAATATGAGAATTAAAAAATATGTTAGAGAGATTCTAGATCAGGCAGAAGCATAAGGGAGAGTCAGCAATCTTAAAGAAAAGTCATTTGAAATTATTGAGTCAGAGAAGCCAAATGAAAAAAATAAAAAGAAAGAAAGAAAGGATGAATGAATGAAGAACAGGAAGAGAGCCTAGTGGTGCATCATTAATAAGACCAATACGTGTGTTATGGGAGTCACAGGACAAGAGACAGGGAAAGGGCAGAAGCCTATGTTAAGAAATAATGGCCCAAAACTTTCCAAGTTTGAGGAATGAAATAGACAAATTCCAGAATCACAATGAAATCCAACAAGGATAAACCCAGACATCCACACTGAGGTGCATTATAATCAAACTGTCAAAAGTCACCAATGCAGAGAAAATCTTTTCAAGCAAGAGAGAAGTGATTCATCACATACAATTGAGCTCCTAGAAAATTATAAGTGGGTTTTGCAGCAGAAATTTTGCAGACCAGAGAGTGGGATAATATATTCAAAGTGCTGAAGAAAAGAAAAACTGCTAAAAATGAACACAGTATCTGGCAAAATTATCCTTCAAAATTGAAGGAGAAATTAAGAGATTTCCAGATAAATAAGCATTGAAGTAGTTCTCAATGAAACCCGCCTACGAGAAATGCTAAAGGTGCTCTCCCAGTTAAAATGAAAGGCTGCTAGGCAGCTTTAAAAATATAAAGTTTTCAGGTAAAGGTAGTACATAGAAAAATATAGGATCCAGTAGGATTGGTATGTTGATATACAGATCACTCTTAATTCTGATATAGAATTTAGAAGACAAGGGCACAAAAAATAACTGTAAATTTGTGTTAGTAGATGCACATTACAAACCCATGTAATTTGTGATATTAACAACATAAAGTGGAGAGATGCAGAGATGCAGATATGTAAAGGAGTGGAATTTTTGTACATGACTGAAATTATCATCAGTTTAAAATTAGGTGTTAGGACTTTAAGATGTTTGATGTAATCCCCAACATAACTACCAAGAAAATATCTGTAGAAGATACACACAGGATATGAAAAGGCAATCCAAGCATGACAACATAAAAAGCTGGTGAAACACAAAAGAAGCTAGGGAGAGAGGAAATAGGCACAGAATTAGTGATGAGACATAGAGAACCACAAAATGGCAATAGTAAGCCCTTGCCTATCATGAATTACTTTAAATGTAAGTGGATTAAATTCCCTAGTGGAAAGACAGACCTATGTCCTTTTTAATCCATTCATCAACTTAGATGAATGGATTGAAAAAGAAGAAAAGGATCCAAGTACACATGTACACAGCAGCCTTTAGATCCAAGGACACAGGTGAGCTGAAAGGGAAAGAAGGAACAAAGATGTTCTTTCACCCAAAGAACAGGGAGGCCAGGTTTGCATCAAACCAAATGGACTTGAAGTCAAAAATCGTTGCAAGCCACAAGGAAGGACATTATAATGATAAAAGGGTCAGATCTTCAGAAGGGTGGAACAATTATAAATACAAGTGCCCTTAGGGTCAGAGTTTTCTAATATTGGGGGGGAAACACACACATATTAACAGAATAAAAGACATTCTCGTATCTTTTATTGATGTTTAGTTTACATAACATATAATTTTGCCATTTGAGGTATTCAATTCAATGATTCCTAGCATATTCAGAGTTGTACACCATCACAACTGTTGATCATAGAACATTTTGATCAAAGCAGAAATAAAACGGATAATCAATCAGCCATCGCTCCTTACCTCCCCACGCCCTCTAGACCCACGTAAACCTCAGCCCACTCTCTGTCTCTGGAGGTTTTCTATTCCCGACATTTTATATCAATGGGATTATACAGTATGTGGCTTTTTTGGGTCTAGATTCTTTCATTTACTGTATTTTCAAGTGTAGCCTCCACAGCATTCCATTTTTTCAAAATACGTTTTTGATGAAGTTTGATTTATTTTTTTCTTTTATAGTGTGTGGTTTTGGTGTCATATCTGAAAGCTCTGCCTCAACAAGAGTCACACAGATGTACTCCTGCACTTTTTCTAAGTTTTAGAGTTTTAGATCCATAATCCATCTGAGTTTTTTGGGGACTATGTATATACATTGTTAGTGTAATTTTATTTTGTGAGATGGATATAAAAGGATAATTGCTAATTCAAGAGCCATATGGATTATATTCACTTTATACTCCAAGTAATCTTCCAATACAATCTCATTAATTTATCCGCACAAAAAATAAGGGTACAAGAAAAGGTTTACCCCATCCTAGGCAACAGCAGAACTTTTTACTTTAAAGATTCTTGCCATTATGATGGAGAAAGTTAACTATTTTAATTTGCATTTTGCTAATTACAGATGAGTCAAAATATATTTTCAACTGCTTTAGACGTATGTTGTTTCTCTCCTGAAAACTATCTATTAATATTCTTACTCACTTTTCTATCAGAAAATTATTATTTTGTCCTTTCAGTGGCTTATTTTTCTCTTATAAAACTTCTTTTTAAAAAAAACTACAATGATTACAAAAAATAATACATAGCACCAGAAATTTCAAAAGTACAATTATAGAAAGAATTCAGAAAGCTTCCTGAGATAAGGGGAAAGGAAAAAATAGAAAATCCAGGTTGACATCAGAATTCTCAACAGCAATATGACATGTAATTTATTATATAATCTATTATCTAGTTAAGCTACCAGCTAAATGTAGACATAGAATAAAACATTTTCAGTCATGCAGACTGAAAGGTGTGGGAAACTGCATTTCAAACTGTCATCGGAAACACCCTTGAAGGGAAATATTTCAGGAAAAAGATGAATACATTCTCAAAGAAATGAGATAAGAATCACATATTTAAGAAAATGATACATTCAAAGTCAGGGGAAGTTTACTGAGCCTTGCAAAGTGGTCTCTGCATCCTAGGGTAGCAGGAAGGAAATCACTGGATTTAGAAAGAAAAGCATCTACTTCATAGTTATAATCTGATTTTTATTTCTACAATTTTGAGAGTGGTTTATTTCTACATGATGTGTTTATAAAAAGCATTAGTATATAATTTATTAATTAATGACTGTGATTTTTTTAATTGATAGGTATTTATAGTCAAACAAGTTTGTAGGCAACTATTCTAAAATGGCAAGGTCACTTTAAAATAAAAAATAGACTCAGAACTAAAATGTTGAAAAGAGAAAAATCATAGTCTGGTGAGTAGTAGCAAAGAAAAGAGAAAGAGATGAGCATAATGAAGGAATCCATTCAGGGTGAAACTTTAGATATTTATAAGCTTTTGAAGTTACTGAAAAAAACAACAATGCATCAGAGTAAGTTAGAGAGATCTATCCGAAGAACAAAAGTGCAATATATAGCTTCCATAAATGCAGAAAATAAAATATACAGTGTGATTTATAAAAGAGAAAAATAAACTTACCAGAATTCACATAACAGAATAGTAAAAACCAGTGCCATTTTGAGCAATCGTAGGAAATGCAAAGTAACACGGACATTAACAGAATAAAACTGTGGGTTGACATCAGCAAGACGGCAGAGAGCAACTTAGACAACGTATGGACCGCCTGTCCTTTGTGAGAGCCTCCAGCACCAAAGAGGTGGCTGAGCGCCCCAGGAGAGCACACAACAGAGAAGAGGGTGACAAAGTCCACTCAGGTGCCTGCCCTGGTCTCTCCTCCTTCCTGGAATCATGCAGCACAACTGGGAGAAAACCCTTAACTCCTGGCTTTCTCTCAGGATGAAAATGGAATATAACGTGCATCAGTGTGTAGGATATTTGGGCCCTGGCACAGGAACTGGTTTCCATCTGACTTGACTTGCAGAGCCAAAGGGAACAGAGGTAGAATTGGGATGCCAGGTGGGGGACCTCTGAGGACCAAGGTGCCCCACAGCTTGTCACAGCACCTGAGATGCTGCAGTACCACAGACAGACACCAGGTGGAGCAAGAGATTACGGATCTGGAGAACAGAGACAACCTAACCTGTTTACTGGGATCTAGATGCATTAACCAAGATGGGAAAAATGCCTCCAAAAAGGTTACAGAGAACCCCAGAATCTCTAGCTATTGGTGGAGGTCTCCCCGTGTATGAAGCCACTCTGTAAGGACAGAGAGAGGCAGCTGCTTTTGTTTTTTTTTTAATGCCCAAATCTCAACACAGGATCACAAGACACACAAAGACACAAAAAATCATGGTCCAAATAAAGAGACAAAATAAATCTCCAGAGACCAATTTTAAAGAAATGGAGATATATAAATGACCTGACGAGGAATTCAGCATATCTATCTTGGAGATGGTCAGCGAGGTGAGACAGAACACAGACAACTAAATGAAATCGGGCGGATGATTCATGAAGAAATGAAGATAGCGACAAAGAGGCAAAGACTATCAAAAAGAGCCAAATAGAAATTCAGGAACCGAGAATACAATACAATTCCGAGAGTTGGAAACTTAACCAGAGATTCATCAGCACACTTAATCAGAAGGAAGGATCAGGGGCACCTGGGAGGCTCAGTCGGTGAAGCGTCTGCCTTTAACTCAGGTCATGATCTCAGGGTCCTGGGATCGAGTCCTGCATCGGGCTCCCTGCTCATCGGGAAGCCTGCTTCTCCCTCCCTCTGCTGCTGCTCATGCTCTCTCTCTCCTTCTCTCAAACAAACAAAATCTTTAAAGAGAAAAAAAGGAAGAAGGAAGAATCAGAGAATTTGAAGACAAGTCATTTGCAAAAATCTAAGGAATTTTAAAAAATGAAGAAAATGAGGGGTTTTATGGGACATTTACAAAAGGACCATAGTGTGTATTATGGGAGTCTCAAATGGGGAAGGGAGAGAAAAAGAAACGAAGAAAGCCTGTTTGAAGAAATAATGGCCAACAGTTTCTGAAATTTAAGGAATGAAATGCACAGACAAATTCAAGAAATTCAACAAACTCTAACCAAAATAAACACAGGCCAGCATTACCCTGCACCAAAGCCAGAAAAAGATACTGAAAGAAAAGAAAATTACAGACTAATATCCCTGATGATTATGATGCACGAATCCTCAACAAAATATTAGCAAACTGAATTCAACAACAGATAAAAGGGATGATAGACTAGGACCAATAGGGTCTATTCTTGTAATGCAAAGATGGTCCAAAATATAAAAACCAATGAATATAATATACCACAGCCACAGAACAGAGGACAAAGCCATAAGGTCATCTCAACCGATGTAGGGAAAAGCATTGGAAAAATCTCATCTTTTCATCATAAAAACACTCAAGAGCTAGGAATCTAGGAATAGAAACCACACATTTTTTAAAAAGCCATACAGCTATCTTCCTACTCAATGGTGAAAGCTTGAGAGCTTTTGCTCTAGGATCAGGAATAAGTCGAGGATGCTCCTTCTCACCAATTCTGTTCAACATAGTATTGGAAGTCCTAGTCACAGCAATTAGTCAAGAAAGGGAAATAAAAAGCATTCAAGCTAGAAAGTACACAGCAAAATTATCTCTGTGTGTTGATGACACGGTCTCACATATGGAAAATTCTAAAGTTTTGGAAAAAGTCTGTTAAGACTAACAGATTCAACAAAGTTGAAATAAAAACAAACATCCTACAATTTATAAAGAATCTTAAGGAATCCTGAATAACCAAGTGATCTTGAAAAAGAAGAAGGAAATTGGAAACATCATGGTTCTTGAATCCAAAACATATGCCCAATTGCAGTAATCAGGGTAGTGTAGTTCTGGCAAAAAGAAAGACATGGAGACCAACAGAACAGAGTAGAGGCTCAGAAATTAACTCTTGTTTGTGCAGTAATATATGATAACATCTTCCAAAGCTATAGTACAATAATACCAAACCAGATCATTGGCATTGACACAATCAAGATACAGAATATCTCCACGACGACCACAGAGATCCTCCATGTTGCCATTTCACAGACACACCCACTTGCCTCTTGCTCCTGCCCCTCCTCAACCTTTGGCAACCACTGATCTGTTCTCCATTTCAGTATTTTTCTCATTTCAGAATGTTCTAGAAGCAGAATCACATGATTTATAATCTTTGGGAACTGGCTTTCTCCCCTTAGTGTAATTGACTGGTGATTCACCCAGGTTGTCGTGTCTATTAATAATCCCTTCCTTCTGATTGCTGATTAATATTCCATGGCATGTGTGTATCCCAGGTGCACTGTTCACCCACTGAAAGACATCTGGATATTTCAACTTTTAGTTATTATGAATAAGGATAGTGTGATCATTGACACCCACACAATCTGATGGAATCAACAATCAAGCATCTAGAATTAATAATTTACTTTACGGAGGTTGTAGGATACCAGATTAATGCACAGAAAATATTTTATTTCTATAAACTGACAAATAATAATTGGAAAATGAAGTGTAAAAAAGAGAAAGAGAGAGAGAGAGACCACCATCTCCAGTGGCATAAAAGAAATAAAATACTAAAATACCTAGGGATACATTTGACAAAAGGAAATGGCCTATAACACACGGCAGATGACAGATCATTGGTGAGGAACATTAAATGAACAAATGGGGAGACATGCATCTCACAGGTGAGAAGAGCCAGCATTCTTTGTATGTGCATTTTCTCCAATCATAACCCTACATCCAACACAATCCCTATCAAAATCCCAGGGAGCTTTCCATAGAAATTGGCCTCCTGATTCTAAAATCCATAGGAAAATGGAAAAGGCAGAGACAACTTTGAAAAAGAACAAAGTTAGAGGGCTAATGTTAACTGAATTTCAACATAAATGAATCCCAGAATGTGCAGAGGGAAGGCAGTTGGCAAAATATAGCACAGGGCTCCACATACCTAAAACCCCAGTGAATGCACAACAGTGGGGTTGTAGAGGGCTCTTGGCTGTGAAGGGCTCAGAAGTTGCCCAGCAGAGACGAGCTGATAAGAATGGGCAGGATTAGGTCCTGGGTGACCTGCAGGGTCTTTCTGACCAGGACCCTCCTGCTAAAAACACGTGGATGTCACCTTGACTGCAAGACACAGTTACTAAAAGGACGATAAGAGGACTTGTATTACCTAACTCCATCTTGCTTTTCTTCCTCATCTTTAAGGGTAAACTTAAGAGGGGAATTTCAGTTAGATAAGCAAAATGAGTAGCGCAGTCCAAAAACTCATCAGGAGATGGGGAGGTGGACACCAACACATCCAGAGAGAATAGTGTCAGGATACATGGCCAAGGGAAACTTTGATTAAGATGCACTGCTCGTCTACCTTCAGAAGATTGTGACAGATGTCATAAGATAGTAATATCCACCAATAATAATATGCTGATGAACAGCCTTATGTCTTCCAAGACATCTAATGCTAAAACGTGGTGCTCCTGTCTTCCTGATGGGATCGCATCTGCTGGCCTCGTTTTCACTGCAGGTGACAAAAAGTGCCCTCTCTGCATTTTAGGGTGGGGTGAGCTCATTTGGTTGTCAGAGTCTCCGTGTGAGCAGGACTGGGAGCTCGGCTTGGAAAGTTGGGACGGTGAGTAGATCACCACTCAGCAACTGGCTTCTGCAGGAAAAAAGCACACTGGCTTTTGCAGGAAAAGTGATCTAGAAGAAGTGGAAAGCTAGGTACAGTGGAAGGAAAGCCACTGCACTCCAGGGGCTCAGATGATGCTCTGAGACCTGATGCTTGGCACCACGGCTAACAGCTGTCCCCTCTTCCAGCAGGTGGGAGAGGACGAGGGAGGCCAGAGGAAGCACAGCCTCACCTGTCTGCATCCCTGACCCATTGCACAAGTGGCTCCGTGAGCCCAGCACCCTGGAGAGCTTGTGACATGAATTTCGTGAACAGAAGGTTTGGGGAGCTAAAGTGGAGGACATGCTTAGCCTCCGCTTTCACGCGCCTGCCTCCTACATTGTGCTACCTGCTCTTTTCTTGCTGGCAATGTGCACCATATATAAACAGATTTTCAGTCTTAGAATTATTTCCTTACCAACTCACTGCTTAATATTTGTTCCCACCTTCCATTCTTAAAAGAGGGAGTTCTCTCTCTATCACTAAAATAAAGAGGTCTTTCGAAACACCTCGCAGAACCTTCTGATCTTGTTTCCACTCTCTGCTTTCAGGCAGGGTCAAGTGTCGGGAGCTGGGCACAGAGTCCTGGCTCTCAGGACGGGCACCTGCCAGCCTGCCGGCCGAGGACGGTGGGGCGACACCCACCCTCACCTCCATGGTGGTGGGCTGGTGTCCGCATTAGGAACACAGTTGGGTTTTATGCCCGATGTTCTCGGGTGTATGGAAAACATGTGAATCTTAAATCCTTCTGCATTATTCCTGGACAACAGGTTTTATTATGACTGAAAAGTTATCAGTTGCGTATGTTTATCTGATTCTGTGGAGACAACTTCCGTGTGGGGCTTGCCCCTTCTGCTCAGGTGCTCGAGTCCGGGAGGGTCCTGAGCAAAAAGCAGTCAAGGGAAGGGAGCATTTGTGTTAACACTTCACAACTACTTCCTGTTTCTTGTGTATGCAAGTATTTCCTAATTACAGTGCCCCCCCCCTTTTTTTGGTTTACAAATTATTCCATAGAGTTTATCATAAAAAAACTTTCCACCCATACTCCTTCCGCTTTATTCACCAGCAGCACAAACACAGGGACTTTTGCTCCTGCTGTTAGAATATCAAAGTGAAATAATTAGCAATTAAATGAGTTTCTTTGGAATGCTGATGTAGCAGGAGAGGTGGGCAGTGGCATTTCTAGAAGGAGGTGTGCTCTGAGCCAAGCAGGAAACCGTAGCTCTTTCTTGTCCTGAATGGGCTGTTTAGGAGAAACTGGTGTGCGCTGCCCGTCCCAGGTTGTCAGGATGCACTGTTTTATTGATAACCTAATTTCACTGTATCAGATGCCGGTGCATGTCACGGGGCGTCTTGGTTGATGAATCAGTTCACCGTCACACACCAACCCTTTGCCACGAACGCCCCTGTCTGCCTCGTTCCTTCCCTGCTCTCATGGGCAGAAGGCGGGGCACCCATGTGGGCACAAGAGAAAGGGAGGAGCTGGGAGGGGGTCTCTGGGACCCGTGGATGCGCTGAGCCCCCGGCCCCCCTGTCTACACAGCCTGCATCACAGCTGTGTTGTCTGCCAGCAACTTTGAGAAAAAGCCTAAAGGTGCTGAAAAAGAAACAAAACACAACTGCTTCTACAGGGGAAAAAATAGAGAAAAATATCCACAAAAGTGCTCCTTCCCTGCAGGTCCTGCCCTTAGAATCCTGCAACTCCCCATCTGTAGGTGGAACCAAGCCCTGAGGACGGCAGATTTCCCAGCCCCTCTCCTGATGTCTGGTCACATGTCCCCACCCCGGGGCATGCATTTGCTCTCCCTCTTCCTGAGAGCTCAGTTTCCGCTGAGGAGCACCCCAGGAGACCTGCGGAGACCAGCATTTCCTCTGACGGAGACAGTACTCAGTCGTTTATGTAGGAGCATTTCCCCAAAGGTTCAGCAAGTGCTCTTCGAGTCCCGTTTGCTTGCATATCGACTCCGCTATCAAGTTCCCGGAGCACGGTCGCGACAACTCCTTTCCGAGGCAGGCCTCCGTGCTGGCAGCTAGGAGGGAGGGGGCTGTCCACTGAGACCCTCAAGCTGCTAGTGCTGGCGGAGGCTGTGCCTGTGTGGGGAGGTGGGGGGAGGCTCTGAGGGCAAGTCCACGGGGCCCGGTTCTGGGTGTCTGGGGAGCTGTGTCAGGGCAGGTAATCTAGATAGAGAGGGGGACCAGCCCCTCAACGTGACTAACTCAGGACAGGGGAAAAGGCATGGACACCGGGAAAAGCCCCAAACATGGTTCATCCCCTTCTCTCCAAATGCCCTGCATGCCAGTGGCTGGGAGGTGGCTTCTCGGAGGGGGGAACCTGATTGTCCCTGCCTGGGATGACGGTGGTACCCTGAACAGCAATGGCCTCATCCTCAGCAGAAGTCTTCCTACAGGGTGATGGGAACGGCTGGACGCATATGGTCGTGCGAGGCCCCTGCGTCCGAGAAAAGAAGGGCGAGCTTTTGTCATGATTAAAATGGTGTGGACAGGTCTAGGCGGGAGTCAGAGGAGCTGGCTGCCATCTAGCAAAGCATTCTGTCCAGGTGACGTGTTACCTTCATAAGGGTGCATCTGTCTAGAACCAACACTCAGCAGTGAGCCTAAACTCTGTCGGCCCAGTGAGGAAGGATTGTTGTTTCAGGGTCAGGTGATACAATTCAAGGTCACCCAGGTGGAACCGGGAAGGCCGCCTGGGTGAGAAGTCCTGTGGACCAGACCTGGGTACGAAGTGGTGGGAGAGGGGAGCAGCGGTGTGTGGGCCTGTGATGTGCTGTGCAGTTAGGCTGAGGATTCCGGCCGCTCTGGGGGACTTACCATCACTTACTCAACAACTTTACTGAGCCATAGGTGGCTCCTTCCCAGCATCTTATTCCTGTGAACAAGGATACACACTCTTGCACACTTACACTGAATGTGTTATAATGGACAGGTGGGGGCCAACTACGTTCGTTTCAAAGTGTACACACGCTGCCGGGTTGTCCGATGTGGTGGGGGCGTCATTTTCCACCCACCATGGATGCCATGTTTCACTGAGCCCACAAGTGAGCCGACTTTTCAGTCTTGGCCAAATGCTTAAACAAAAGATGTTTTCTCATAAGTGATTCAATTTATATTTCATGAACGAGGAGTACGGTCAAGTACCCTTTCTGGTGGCAAGTGGCCACTTCTAGGTCTTTGTTTTAAATATCTGCTCACATGCTTTATGTATTCTTCTATTGATTTGTGGTGTCTGTTGGGTTTTTGGTTTTGGGGGTTTTTTTAGCAGTTCTTGTATGTCGTGGAAATGACACCACTGTCATTTGTCTTGGAGCTTGGGCACCTTGCAGCTGCACCCTGGTCCAGACAGTCCCTCCTTAGCACAGGAAATGACTTGGCTGGAACCATCAACGGCACTCCGGGAGCATTCTCTGTAATGTAATTTGATTTTCCTTTTCCTGAGCAAGACCATTTCTTACTCCATGATAAGTATCTTCCATTAACTAATGACCAGGGACACAATCTCAGCAGCCTAGATCATCGTGTAGAAGGGGGATTTCAAGCACAGTTCTCATCAGTGAGTTTGGCTAAAATCAAATATTTTGCTAAGTATCTTCTAGAGCATATTGTTTTCTTAGCAATCATATTCATCTTACGAAAAGGTTGACATATTAGAAAAGGGGAGATACACCGGAAGGAATGATTTGTTAAAAACAAAACTCAGTGTTAGGTGCAGAACATTATCTGGGAGCTGAGAGGATTAGCAGAGAAAATATTGGCTGAGGGTTCAAGGACAGAGTATCAGACACACTCACATAACGATGCATAAGAGCGTTTATAGCAGAAAGAGAATTACACACGGTCCTCGGTCACTGGTCTTGGAACTCTCTTCGGAACTACAAGTGGACTTGACATTGGGCACTCAAAATGAGTCATTCAGACTCAATCCTATGTGGGGGCTTGGAGTTTGGGGAAACTGACATCTCCAAAGGCAGCCACAACCAACCTGAAGCTTCCCGATGGAGGTGAGCCTTAGTGCTCAAGGGGATAGCCCCATACTGACCACCGGACAGTGGACAGTTCTAACGAAGCCTTACCTTTAATAAAGACAGCATTAGCTTTGAGCCTCTGGTCAGAAAGGACAGGAGATGGGGAAAAAAAGGAGAAGAAGGTGACGGACCTAACCGTGAGTTTACATCAGTACCGTATTTCGGTTGGCCCCGCACCACCTGCCACCCATGCAGCCCAACCCCTACATCCGGCCAGTGTGGAAGGAGAGTCGTGGACACGGTCTACCGTGCCACTGGGCTCACGGGGTTTGGGTCTGATGATGTGCATGCAGGCTCTGTTCACTTGATTTTGCTTGTCGAGCCTCCCAGGAAGAACTAGGAGACCGCGTTGGCAACGGCGTCCATGAGCTTGTGTCCTGAAAGCAGTCGGGTTAGGGTCCACTGGGCCGAGGAATTCACTGCCAGGCAAATGTTGTAGTTGGAAAGAGTACAAAATGATTTGCTTGAATGCTGTCTCATTTCTTCTAGGGATTAAAAGATCATCTTTGCAAGACTGCACTTACAGGCACGTGGTTAAAGGAGTTACATAGAAGAGATGTGAGAAGGCTGCCAAGCCACCATCACACACGCCCCACCTGTGGAGCCAGGGACCCCAGAAGGACCCTTGAGGCCAGCCCCATGGCCGTGCTTAGTCCCCTGAGTATAGACGAGGGCTCCCTGACCTGCCCTCATCCCATATTCTCCATCACAATAGACATGAACCCCTTGATGTCTGCATAGGATGAGTTCCCAAGGGAATTCCAGCATCCATCAGAGAACGGGGCAGCTAATAGCAAAGGAAACCATTTTACAGAAATGGTCAACTTTTTGTTCTCTGGATCCACCCTGGATAGTTTTATAAAAATCTGTTTTTAAAGATTTGCCCCTTATGATCAGACATTAGATACTTCCCTTCCCCTTTGAAAGTGTTTCCCTATGACCGTCTTACAGGCAACTTGCCATGATCAAACCTTTCCAATTCACCAACACCTGTGTGACTTCTCAGCCATCTGGAATGTCCAGGTGAGCCTTTCAGAGGGCACGCGGCTGTCTGGCACATCAGATGGGCTCTCGGCTCATACACACTGCACAGACCTGGCAGCACCAGGCTGCTCCCAAAGCCCGATGTCTCTTGTAAAGTCCACGTCTTCTAGACTGAAATCGCAATCCAGTATGTGCGTGTATAACATTAGGTCAAGAAATCTGGACTAAATATTCTTTCCTCGCTAAATCTTTGCCTTTCTCACAAAGAGATAAAACAAATTAAGGCTAAAGATTGATGATCTAAGAATAACATAATTAAACTGTTCAGGGTTGCTAGACTAGAAATGCTTGAATCATGCTACTGTTTTGCCTTTGTCTACAATCCCAGGGTCAGGCTATGAGCGGGCTGTGCGCACTTTGATTGGCAGTGTCTTCAACACGCATAGCCCAGTGCTGGGCACAGAGGTTCCCCGGGGACATCTGTCATCTGTCTGACTGGTGCAGTTAAATGTGTCTCTGTGGGTCCACACCCCATCCTGGAGCTTGCTGTCAGGTAGCCTAGGACCAAGCCGGGAGCTCGAATCACCTCCCCTCTGCTGGGAGTTTAATGATGCCACGACCTAGCCCAGGAGGCCAGAGACTCTCCCAGGTGCAGGATGCCCTGTGCACCGTCGGGTCAGCATCTCCTGTGCTGCTCGTGTGAGTGCCTCATTCCACCTCCCGGATCCATCAAAGGAATTACTTCCCAGGTGTTATTCCTTTTTAACTTTTTTCATTTAAGAACTAACATTTATGTTTTTAAAACCCTGCCATTATATTTGAGGAGCGTCTTAATATTTTTTTATCTGCACCAGAACAAGATAAAGACGGTCCCCAGGATCCCTTGAGGTCTGTGATGTCACTAAAGTGATCAGCATCCATGGATCACTGCCCTTTAAAGTACAGGAATGTGTCATGGGGTCAGCCCGGACCCCATTCTTCTGCCAGCACTCTGAAGTACTGAGAAAGTCATCGTCCTGACAAAGCGAGCCTTTTCCTTGCCATGTCCTCACGACGTTTTGTCAGGTGTGGGAGAAGAATGAGTCCTGGAAACCTGTAGCTTTGGGCACCAGGACCAGCCGGGCAGCCCTTTCTCGTTTCTTGGGAGTTTCTTTTTGCCGTTTACATGAATAGTGACACAATATACACAGTCCAGTACCTTGCTTTTCTCTCTCAGAAATATGTTCTGAATGCTCACATATCATTAAATAAACAGAATCCTCATTTTTTTGCTGACTTAATTTTCTTTTTTTTTCCTTCAAATTTTTATTTAAATTCTAGTTAGTCAGCATACAGTGTAGTATTGGTTTCAGGAGTAGAATTCAATGATCCATCACTTGCATGCAACACCCCGTGCTGATCACAACAGGTGCACTCACTCCTTAATGCTCATCCCCCATCTAGCCCATCCCCCCACCCACCACCCTGCCCCCACCCCCAGTGTGTTCTCCATCATTAAGAGACTCTTAGGGTTTGTTTCCCTCTCTCTTTTTCCCCCCTCCTCCCATATGTTCATCTGTTTTGTTTCTTAACTTCCCCATGTGAGTGAGATCCTATGATAATTGTCTTTCTCTAACTGACTGATTTCACTTACACAATGCCCTCTAGTTCCATCCACATCGCTGCTAGGCTGGCTCAATATCCCACTGTGTGGACATGGTACCGTTGACTAAACCAGTTCCTTGTTGGTGACTCCAGTTCTTGCTGTTGCAAAGAATGCCGCCTCTTCAAATTTCAATAATTTTGCACATATTCAAGTAGAGAGGTATGATGAGTTCCTCAAAATGGAAATGTTGAGTCAAAGGCTGTGTATATTTTGAACTTGACAGTCTTTCCCTAATGTCTTTCCTGGATGCCATGCCAGCTTCCCCCTCTCAAGGAAAACTTGACAACACCTTTCCTCCACACATCATCAACGCTGTGTATGATATAAGTTGTCTGTCTTTCCAAACCAGGTTGGTTAATTGCATTCTCTTCTTACTATGAGTTACGCTGAGTATCTTTTCTTATATCTAAATTCAATTATTTTCTTTGTCATTTATTTGCAGGAGCTCTTTATATATTAAGCAATCAGCTTTGTTCAATGAGTTAAAGTGTAGCCTAGTTTTTCCTTTGTCTTTGGGCTTTGTTCTTGGTGATTTTAGAAGTGTGCAGGGGGATGCTTGGGTGGCTCAGTTGGTTAAGCAGCTGCCTTCAACTCAGGTCATGATCCCGGCGTCCTGGGATCGAGTCCCACATTGGGCTCCTTGCTCGGCAGGGAGCCTGCTTCTCCCTCTGCCTCCGCCTGCCAATCTGTTTGCCTGTGCTCGCGCTCTCTCTCTCTCTCAAATAAATAAATAAACTCTTAAAAAAAAAAAAAAGAAGTGTGCAGAAGTTTGAATCCACCTGAATCTTCGGGATAAACTAAGGTGTGTGAAGACATCTTATCTCTGTTCCCAAGAAATACTCTAAACTGATTGTAACGAATACAGAGCATAAAACTGTGGAGATGCAAGGAAAAGGGCAGAATTTGTGTCAAACTAGAAGACTTCAGGAGACAGACAGCGAGCAGAGGAGGGGTGAAGGCTGACACAGCCTGAAGAGGGAGCCAGCGGGAGCAAGCCAGACCCCAAATTGCTCAGAAATCAGGGTCACCGCTACGTCCAAATGAGAAGCTGAGAAGTGTGATGAGACACAGGATGACTGGTTGAAAGGAGCTATTTATCCTCAAAAGACACTAAGCTGGAGGAGCCCCGGTCCTGGAACTTTTGAGGGTATGAACAAGGCAAACACTGAGGATGGTTCTGTCAACACTGACATGTTCATTTTCACAGCTTTGGAGTCAGAATGTTTCTTACAATCATACATTTGCTTCTTCAGATTTTAGTTGCCAGCATCGTGTCATCCTTAGCTTCCTCTGCCCTTTGTTTCGAAGATGCTGGCAGATGGACTTGTCATCACCTTCATCCCCAGCCCCGACACACCCGCACCCAGAAAGGTGACATCACAGCTCAAGCACAAATCCTGCAGATGAAAAGGTCCTGCCTGCCCCACTGCCCCGGTGCCCTGGACTTCTGCAGCTGACCAACCAATAAACAGCCATGGAATTAACAGTCGATCCTTTGGTGCCTCTTACATAAAAACCAAAGCTTAAGAGTCACCAGACTTAAGGAGAACCCCCATAACTGAGCACAGAGCAAAACCTTTGGGAACAAAGACAAACAGGAAAAAGAAACAGTACGGAACTCACAAGAAGGGGGACAAAAAGAGCTTCACGTGAACCATAACTAACCCTTTGAAGGAAGACAGAAGAAGACATGTATCCCAGAAGAAAGGGAGATAAAGACACGGAGCCCAGATCCGACATAGGAGAGAGGAAAGGAGAAACTCTAGGACCCAAGGGAAGGGATGTCCAGAATTCCACCTGTGCATGGGGCCCGAGAACAGCCAGTGAAGCTAGAGGAGGAGCAGAGGCTCTCAAAGGCATGGCTCCAAGGGAAAAACAGCCCGAGTGCTCAGTGTCCTTGACTCTACTTGGAGGAACTCTCCCACTTGGTCAGATGGCTTGAGAGTGATAGAGGGGTCACGACTGAGAGAACTTCAGTGTTTCCAGTAGTTACTACCATGGGATAAACCCCAAAACTTCATGGCTGAACATGACTGACTGCTGTCACCCAAGGTCCCGCAGGCTGACAGGGCTCAGCAGGACTCGCCTGGGGGCTTCCCGTGTGGTTACCGTCAGACACTGGCAGAGACTGGGGTCCCGGGTTGGACACATAAGAAGTGGATGGACACACGAGAAGCCCTTTCTCTGGTACGTCTGTGCCTGGCTACGAGTGGAACAGCCTGAGGATAGCCGGGCATCACCTACTGTCCACACAGCCGCCCCACACACTGACTGGGGCTTCCTCACACCTGACCAGCAGCTTCCCCCAGAGCAGGTGTTGGAGGGACCCAGGTTAAACCCACAAGGCTCCATACAACCCAGCCTCAGAAGACTCAGAGTATCGTTTCCACCACATTCTTGGTCAGCCTAGACCCGATTCAAGAGGAGAAGACCAGGGGAAGCCATAAAAGCTGAGAGGTTTGGTTCATTGGGCGCCATCGTTGTCCGTGAGCTCCCACGACAGCCCAGCGAAGGAATGCAAGAAACACACGTCGGGTGGGAAGGTGTATGTACGCGGAATGGCGTGTCGGAGAGCGGTGTTCCGGTCCCAGGAACCAAGGGAACCCTGAACATTCATTTGACTTGACAGCAAGTACGCCCGGCTAAGAGAACAGGACTGGGGCTGCGGTGTGGGGTGAGCTGCGGCACAGAATGCAGGTCCAGGGGGGTGGGAGGGAGGCCACTCATGGCCCTGGGGTCCTGGGATCGAGCCCAACGTCGGGCTCCCTGCTCAGTGGGGAGTCTGCTACCCCCTCTTCCCTCCCTCTCCCCCATTCATGCGCTCTCTCTCCCTCTCTCTTTCTCTCTCTCTCTCTCTCAAATAAATAAGATCCTTTTTTTTTAAGGTAAACAGTCAAATAGTTAAAAGCAACTTTCCATGGGGTGAGGCAGTTAGGACTAGGGCAAGAGATTATTTTTTTATTATAAAAATCAATGCACTTTCTTAACTTTTTAAACCATTTTCACATATTAATTAGGTAAAAATACAAATTTACCATACAAGTTAAAAGCTATACCATTCTAGGGGAAGAATCTGGTTTACAAACTTAATCCCAAGAGAATACAAAGGTCTGGATAGTCTAGAACAGGACTAGTTACGCGTATGTGGTTCCCTCTTCTCCAGAGATCTCCACTCTCCCTCTCAGGGGTGCTACTTCCTCCTCCGGGAAAGGGGCCTTCCTTCTGGAAGCAGCTCGGGAGCTGGAAGACAATTCACACAAATAAGCAGATGTGAGCGTGCAGGCCCCATAAAGCAATTCATAGGAACCTTAGGGAGTATTTAGAAAAAAAAAAAATCTTTCCTGGGGAAATAAAATGCCTTTGCTCGTGAATTCCAAGTTACACCTGTTCCTTAAAAACATCAGAAGAACAGATAAGTCTTCATAAGCTTGCTGCAAGAGACCCCGTTGGGGAGGTCATTGTGGGCCATCGACCAGTTCCCAATGTAGAGTATACTCAGTAAAATAGACGTTTCCTCTACTCTACTTGAATTTTACTACCTGTGCTTGGCTTCGTGAATTATGCCCAAAAGACTTGTGGAGGGTTTTATTGCTAAGCATGTCAGTAAGTGTCACACAGAGGGAAGAATGCACTCTTTCGGGACTGATCTACCTCATAAAAAGTAGTATCTTCAGGAAGATTGCCAACCCAAAGCCGTACGTTACGAATAACTTCGTCGAGTGGAAACTTGCTCTGTTCATTTAGCACAGAATAAAAGCAGATTCTTCCTCGGTCTGGAGGGCTTAAAGCATAACACCCCAAATATATAAATATATATATGATAGCCTAGCGCCATTAACCTTTATTGTCATAAGACTGCATTTCCAGGGAGACATAAACAAAGTGGGTAACAGGAAGCCACGCTTGGCTCGTTCGAGCATCCGCATTATCTGTTCACAAAACTGTGAGCATTTTCAATTCCAGGGCGATGTGGTTTTGATCCATAATTGGAAATTCTACTTTTCTTTCGTGAGTTGTCGTTACTGGAATACACCACCGTCCCCGTGCTGGCTTGAATGGGATGAGCGCACCCCACTCTTGTTGCTTTCATGGAATAAAACCAAAACGAAATCCGTGATGCAGCCTTTTGAGGACACTTACTAATGAATGGTGTCACCTCATGCCATTTAGGGTGGCCGCTATCGAAAGAACAGGAAACCACAAGAGTTGGCGAGGACGTGGAGAAATCGGGACCCTCCTGCACTGTCACTGGACATGTAAAATGGTGCCATCGTTATGGAAAAGAGTATGGAGGTTCCTAAAAAACCCTGTCATTCAGCAATGCCACCTCTGGGTACATACCAAAAGAATTCAAAGCAGGATCTCAAAGAATTATTTGTGCATTCGTGTTTGCCTCAGCATGGGTCCCAGTAACCAAGAGGTGGCAGCAATGCAAACATGTCTGTATTGATTATCGGACAGAAAGATACGATACATAAATGACATGGACTATCATGGAACCTTGAAAAAGCAGGAAATCCCAACGCAGGCTACAACACAGGTGGCACTTTGAGGACATCACAGTATGTATGCTACAAAAAGACAGATGCTGTATGATTCACTTACATACAGTATCTAAAGCTCAAAAAGTCAGGCTCCCAGAGACAGAAAATGAAAGAGTGGCCGCCAGGGGTTGGGGCTGGAGGAAGGGAGAGTTCATGTTTAATGAGTAAGAGTTCAAGTTTTGCAAGATGGAAAGAGTTCTGAAGCAGCTGCCCCGGCCTGTAAAATATACTGAACGCTCCCGACCTTCATAATGAACGTAACAGGGACGGAGATGGTTGATCTAATATTGTATATTTTTATCATCATAAAAAATACAGCTAACTGAGTAAGGAAGGGCGATGGGCAGACAGGAGAAGACCAAAATTCAGAGTACCACCATGCCGGTGGGAGAAGAAAATGGGAGAGTTTCCACTTTTCCTCTAATATCCCCAGCTTGAAGTCAAGGCATCCCGATGCCCAGACATGCCCACTTGGCCACAGAAGTGGATCTGCTTCTGGGGAAATGGACATTTTTTGCCACCGCCCACAGGATGGAAAGGGCAAGGGAGCTCTGTGGGGCCCCTTTACACGGGTGCTAGTCTATCCACCTCCACCTACTAAGGGCCCCTCCCACCAACACCGTCACATTGGACATCATGTCTCCACGTAAGGATTTGGGAGGAACCCAAAACCCGGACCGCACATTCACCGTGCTGTGTTGTGTTATACACTGTGCTGCGTTAGGTTACATACTGTGACATTAACGCTGTGCTCCTTACTGACCCAACAGGCAAACTGAGCACAGAACCTCAACCTGTACATTTCAACACTCAAACACAGAAATTCATGCACCAGGTTTCTTAATACACAGATTTAACTGTTTTCTTGAGGTGTCCCCCTTGTTTGGACTTTAAGGAGAAAATTTGTTTGCTTCAAAAGGAAAAACCTTCGTTTGTTTCAATGACCACTTTTAAGTACACTGTGTCAAATCGCACTGCTGTCCCCGGCAAATGGGTCACAACAGGTCTCTCGTGATCTGTGGGTTTTCTGTCCTCTCTGAGTCTTGGAACTATCTTAGTGTGTGATCTCAGGCTCAGTCCTGTTCGTTTCCCAGGCATGACCCCACCCCACTACTCTGCTCTAGTCTTATGTGCCATCCTGGTCCAGGTCTCAGGGGTGGAGGTCCTGACTGGCATTCAGGTGGCCCTGCCACTGCTCCTCCGGCGGGGCCAGGAAGAGGACCTGCAGGGAGGAAGCGCTGTTTCCCATGACTGCTCAGGCCAGGCCCACCATGCTTCCACGCGGGCTGGAGCCTCGGCTGCCTGGTGCTAGCCGGGCACAATGCTGGCCCTCCATGGTTAGGATGCCCGCAGAGAGGCTGCCATGGCTCTTCAGCCTGGCCAGAGGCACACATCTCCCCATCCCCTCTCCCTGCTGGAAGTCCCATTTGTGGGCTCTGTGGGGCGGGGTTAAACTTCCGAGAGGCTCTCTGTCACTCGCTGATGGTTTTACAGGATGGAAGGGGCACCCCCCACCCTGGCAGAGATCCGCCATCTGGCAGGATCTCCGGCACTGGCCACTCCAGCCTCTCAAGGCAGCAAGGGGACAGCAGTCCTTGCCCCAAGCCCCAGGGAACGGGCATCAGATTCTTCCTCAGAGCCCATCACCGTGAGGGGCAGTGAAGGCAGGACGAGGCCTCCCAGCGACACCAGCCCTTGCTTGGACTGTGACTTCTCTCCATGTCACTGTCATTCATTCGGAGCAATGTCAGAATTCCTAAAAAATTTCCAGAACAGCCCGGCGGACGCTACCCTCTCACTGGCTTGCCGCTGGACTGCTGATCTCTTGACCCACTTCCCTAGGTCCCGTCATTTTGTTAAGAACAGACGTGGTCATTGAAGTGCCGTCCATTAGGCACACGTCTGATTTCCTGCCTGGGACGCGTGCGAGCCGTGCAGTCTCGGTAGGACAGGGAAGTGCTTCCCAACAGAGAGAAGCACAGAGAAGCGAAGCCTTCCTCTCATGTCCGTTCTTAGGGTCTTCCCTAAAAATGGAAATTCCTCTGTGAACTGGCAAACCTAAACACAGCACAGCCCGGGGGCAGAACTTAACCTTATCAACCTCCCAGACTCACATGGGCTCCTGCTGAGCCTCTGAATGCTGCATTTTAGCTTCAAGAGCTTGCTTGGTTCATCCAAGTAACCTGTCCTCATAGGATATTTGCCTCAAAACAGTCATGGCTCGGGCAGACATCATGGCAAGAAAGAAAATTATGCCGTGGCTTTCTCTCCCCGTGTTTTGACTCTAGGGCGCCATCTGCTGACCACGCGTGCCATTCTGGTTTGGTTTGGTTACCATTCCCGTTGGTTCTATGGGGGATTCGTGATCAAGAAAAGTTACTTGTGGGGCACCTGGGTGGCTCAGTGGCTTAAGCCTCTGCCTTCAGCTCAGGTCATGATCCCAGCGTCCTGGGATCGAGCCCCGCATCAGGCTCTCTGCTCGGCAAGAGCCTGCTTCCCCCCCTGCCTGCCTCTCTGCCTACTTGTGATCTCTGTCAAATAAATAAATAGAATCTTAAAAAAAAAAAAGTCTCTCCTTAAAAAAAAAAAAAGTTACTTGGATTATGCACCTCAGCTTCCACCCCAAGATCTGGCTGAGCCGATATACCATGACGCCTTTGGAAGTAAAATCATGAGAATAATAGTTGTGTTGTTGTTGTTGTTGTTGTTTTACCGTGAAAAGAACCCCCGTCTCAGTTCGACAAGGGGACACCGTGAGGCACCTGCTCAGACACAGGTGTGACAGCGCCTACGTAAGGAGGTAAGCACAGAGGCAGGTAACTAGGTGCCTGTAAAGGGAGGGCTTTTAAAAAGTGTCTGCTCCATTGGACCGCAGAATTTAAATTCTGTGAATGCAGCCACGGGAGGACAGAGGTGCAGGCAGATACCCAGGAGCTCGGCTGCTTACAGGGGATTATTATGCTTTTTTTATAGTATTAATAATATAATGATTATAAATAATCATTATTAATACAATACAATGACTATAAATAGTCATTATATTACGAATGCTCTTTCCTGACCTGCAGAGAGGTGGACCACACACCGCATGCGCAGCTGTTACGGTTTCCAGTGGGATTCGAACATTCAAGAAGGGTGTGGGGAACGGGTATGGTACAATGGCAGGTGAAACGGCTGCACGGAACTCGCAGCCCCGTCCCTACAGAGGGCAAAGCAGAGCTGCATCCACTTAACAGAGACGATGTGAAAGGAGCCGCAGGTGTGGTAAGAGGCGGCTGGACCCCAGCCTCCCGCGACGATGGTTGCAGGTTTCCGAGGGCCGGAGCTGCAATCAGGTGCCGCAGGCATTTAATGGAATGCCCGGAAGCACGTGGCCTTGTTGGAAACAAGGTCGCGCGGGAAAGGACAAGTGCAGACTTTGCTCCCCCCTAGTGGCTGCGGGGGAAACTGCACGCAACTGGGACTCCGCAAACCCCCCAGTCCCGGGAAGCAGAAGCAAGAAGGGAGGGCTAGGGACAGCCCTCAGCGCAGGGCCGCAGCCCAGCTCAACCCGCCACTCAGGCAGCGCTTCACTGCGTAGTGCTCACGCTTACCGCACGATCTGCTTGCTCGCTACCCTCTGCACGGCTGCTGCGTTGGACCCTGGACTCCCTCTCTTTCCTCTTCCAGGACCCCCTGCCCCCACCCCCCGGCACCCGCAGCCCCTGCTCCCCACTGGCCCCCCGGGCCGCCCGGAGAGCGGCAAGGTTAGCTGATCCTGCAGGGCCACAGCCGTCCTCCTGCTGAAGCAGCTGACCCCTCTGCCTCCCCCATGAAGCCCTCTCGGGTTTTCCTCTGGGTCCTCTGAGCCCCTTCCAAAGATCAAGTCTGCTCCAGCACTAATCTTCCCACGTCCGTCCGTTGCTGAGGACTCCGCAGATGCTTTGTGTCATTGGAAACCAAGTCCGTATGTCTTCGAGTTCTGTCTGTCTTTGCTTTACGTGTGCTGTGCTCCTGTGTGAGGCGCCTGGCCGCTTATCATCGTTAGGTCTTGGTGGATTGACCTGTTTTTTGGTATGTGATGACCTGCCCTGTCTCTTTTTACCGTTCTTAGTTCCAAGTCTGTTTGTCCCACGTCCGTGTGTCTTGTTTGTTTGCTTGGTCGGCTGGTTACCATGTGCTTAGAATATCTCTTCCCTCCCAGTCTACGTGTGCCTTCACAGCTAAAGGGAGTCTCATGGGCAGCAAGCACACTGTCGGACCTTGTTTGCTTATCCATTCAGGTAAGGCATTCCTTACCAAGGCCCGGGGGCACGGCAGGCTGAGCCTTTGCCCCGCGTTGCCGAGCGGCCCCCGTCCCTCCCTGCGCCCGTACCGCCGCTCTCCCTCAGGCTCCTGCGGCTGGCCATGGGCCATGCCCTTTACCTGCAATACCTTTCCACCTTATCCACCTGGAAAAATCCTAGGCACAGCCGCCCTCTCCTCTGGGAAAACCAGGCATCTGGAGAAATGCAGATTTTTTTCTTATCGCGATGGAACCTCCAGATATGCTCTTCCCAATGACTAGCACTTGGCCAATGTGTGCGCATGTCTGTATGTAGATCGGATCTCGATCTCGGGCGAAAGGTCCACCTAGTCAGAGATAAGACGCAGAAGCCCGGAGAGAGGGTTGGGAGCCTTACCCAGAGAGTGTGCGCCCACGGGTGTTCTTGGGAAGCTCTTCTTTAATCAGTGCTGCCCTCAGTCGCAGAAATTTGGCACCATGTGCTCCTTGAATTTATAATACAATTTACAAGCGAGACTACCTAGGTTTGAAACGTTCCTGTCCTTGTTGAAAAGCTCTAAATGACTGATTTCTGCACATGTCACAGCTGCAGGACGACCCGTCTTCCTGTGTCCTGTGTCCCCTTGGGCAGCTTAGGTGGGCGCGCTCATCGCCCCAGTGGGGACGCGAATCAGTCCACCCACCAGGCAAACCTGGGCCTGCAGCGTCCATAAGAAGAGGGACACACGCCGACACGGCAGTCTCAGGCCCCGCACACAGGCTGCCTGATGTCTGCCGGTGTGGGACGCCCGCCGGGGGTTTGAAACCTGAACTCCTCGTGACTTCCCGAGAGCCGTGGCTGCGCCGTGGGGACAGTGAGACAGCTCGCTTACCGCACTGTTAGGGGCAGCAGCGGGGAGGGATTTCACCTGGAATCCACTCAGCATCCGAGTCCCGACAGAGCACACACTGCCCTCGCTCCGTGCATGTGTGTCGTTACCTGAAGCGGTCACCGTCCTGACACGACGCGGAGCAGGGCTATGGTCCCGCACGGGGCTCTCGCGGCTGCACGGGGAGGGCCATGTCTTGGGCTTCAGGAGGAGCAGACCGGCAGGGTAAGGAGGGGATGATTCGTGAGCAGCCCCCAGCCATGGACAATGAAGGTGGAGTTCCCTCTTCTTTGTCGGAGGCAGATCGCCTGGTGCACGGTCCACATTGTCCCCCGGAAGTCCCCAACAAGACTGAGCCCTGGCTTCCTTCTTCCCGCCCATCCACACCCCACTTAAGCAGAACCCCAACACTTAATCTAGAAAAAAGCATAGCTCCTTTCTTGGAAAAGAGGGTGGGAGCCCAGGACTCCGTGTCCCAGACATTCACTGTCTTAGTATTTCTCAAGAAAACCCATAAGCTCCAGGGTATGAAGTCAGAACAGCTCTGAGTTCCAGAATTGAATTCCCAAGAAACTCATTTATTTTTCTTAATGGGAAAGGAAATACCTTCACTTGTTAAATATGAAGGTCCGAAGGGTGGGGATAGGACTTTGACCATTGGGGTTATAACCAGGAACTTGGTTCTCCCTCTGCCTCAGTAGCCCTGCAGGGTCAGAGTTACCGTAACAAGTTACAGACAAGACACAGAGGCCCAGAGTTAAGAAGCCAACATGGTGATAACAGAGGAGCTGAGATCTGGGTCTACCCTTTGCAGTTTCAAAGCTCATGTCCTCTATATAATCCATTTCCGGGGAGGCAACCCTCAACGAGAGCAGGAGGGCCAAGGCAATTGGACTTACCTTTCCTTTAGAATGGTTGAGCAGACATGGAGCAAAGACAGAGTTGGAAGGTTTGTGCCAACAAGGACAGTTTCAGCCCAGAGCAGCAAGGATCCGGAGTAGTGCTCCTCCCTCCCCTCCTCCCTAGCCTTTCCAGCACGGGCATGGAAGGCAGCTCAGAATGGCCAGAGGCTTCCTTTTCCACCTGTTTGTATCTGCCTGGCTTCTGTGCACCTGCTCTGCTCGCCCCGCCTGCACCTGTCATCTGTCCCTGGGCATCCCTGCCTTTGTTGTGCAGCGCTCCAAAGGAAATGGAAGAAAGCAACAGAGACAGCAGGAGGACAAGTGGGGACAGTCGCCGGGACAGTCCAGGCGGGAGTCCACGGCGTGTGGCTGGCCGTGAACAAGCGAGTGGAGGGGCGTGTGGGGCTGGGGCTGAGAGCGCCTGCTGACGAGCTAAATGGGCGTTGGAGGGTGGGGTCAGGCGAACCTAGGAACCAAGGGTGACATTGGCTTCAGGCTTCTGGAGGGGTCCAGAAGCTGCCAGGTGGTGCCGGTGGCAAGGGTGGGAAGGGAAGGGTGGGGCAGGGGAAGACCAGGGCAGCCATTCCCCCAGGGCTGCGGGGGACGTGGGGACTGTGGGGAACAGTGTGCAGGGCTGTGCAGGGAGGGAGAGCCCTCCGCCCCTCTGTTGCTCCCCAGTCCACCTCCTCCTCCAGCCTGCTTCCTGCCCGGACCTCCTGCCTCTCTTTTTGCAGCCACGTTCGAAGTAGCCTCGTGAATGCAATCTGCCCAAACTTCACCAGTCCCAGGATTTCCCCCTGAGCACTGGCCAGGCCTGTCCTGCTGGCGTCATCATTGGGGTTGGCCTCACCTCCGTCCTCTGGCAGTCCCTGCAAAATGGCAACGCCGGCCTTCCCGCTCTTCCCAAGCGTGACCGCTCCTCCTCAGCTTCCTTCCCCGGCTCAGAGTTCCTCCCCGTCCAGGTTAAACAGCTGCCCAGACATCAGCGGCCTCTGCGTTCCATGCTCTGAGTTTGCAAGGCACCCATGTTAGCACGTGTGTGAGAAAGGATCACATCGATTTGCATTCAGTGCATTTCTGCAAGACAGACCCTTCGAGCTGCGGGAAGAACTCGGCACAGGTCCTGTTCCGCTTGGAAGGGCAGGTTTGAAGGCCTTGATAACTCCAGGTGATCCATCCTGAGGAATGAGCTGACGCAGGCTCCCCAGGACCCGGAGCGGCCGCGGCTGCAGGAGAAGGCCACGGGGGGTCGAGGCTCCCCAGGGATCCCGTGGACGGGCGTCTGGGAGGCAGACATCTAGAATTAGGTCGGTGCGAGAACAGCCCGACTGTGGGTGGCCAGGCAAGCAGGGGCAAAGAGGAGCAGATTTCTAACCCGTTGGAAATAGCAGCTGATAATGGGTGAATGATGTCGACTTTGATTTCTTGGAAAATACTGTCCTCTTTATGTGCTGTTTGCCCCCAAAATGCACACCTGAAGACATGTTAAAGAGGATGCTTTTAGAGTATTCAGAACAATTTAAAACTGAATGCATTCTATTTTTGAATCTCTACATCTTTCTGCAACTGGAAAAGAGCCTTCACATCAGTCAGCAGGAACCTCCCAGACTCGACGAGTAAAGCAGCCCCTTTTTACGCAAATTGGTTTTTTTAATAGATTTCAGCTTCCTAGTTCCGTGGACGATGAGAACCGTTGTCCACACCAGGGTCAAAGCATGTTGTCGCCAGCAGCAAAGACCCTCACGCCTCACTCCTGTCTTCCCCTGTGCCGCAGGACAGTGATTGGAACGGTTTCTCCGTTGGTGGGGAGAAGTCACGCTGACCTGTGTGCATGGTGTCCCTCTCTCCAGCTCCGTATGTGAGGCTCTGTCCCTGCTCTGTACCTGAGGTGCTGGCCAGATGATGTCATTTATCAAACCCAAACCCTTGGTATTGACAACCCAAGGAACCCTCGATTCCCTCCTCTCATTAGTGGGGCTTCTCATTCAAGCAGAACAGAGGGACCTTCGCCCGGCCCGGAGGGCAGCATAAAGTCAAGCCTTAAACCCCCTCCCTCCATAGAAATGAGAGGGAACATGAAAAACAAAATCAGACAAAACCATTGATTCAAACTTGCTGGATCAGAAATGGGTCGGAAACACGGCGGGAGGTTTGGAGTGAGCCCAGGAGCTGTGGCCATGGGCCTCTGGGCTGCAGCAGGGGAAACAGGTGTTCTCTTACACTCCCTCGAGGTCACAGCTCCGAAAGCACCCTGTGGGCATGTGAGGATGTGGACCAGGCCAACCGTATGGACGCGGCTCTGAAGTCACAAGCCATCTTCCAGGGCCGGGCCCAGCATGCGGCCTCAAGACCTTGATGTTAGATGAAATGATGATGTCACCGCAGGGAAGGAATCCCAAACTGAGCCCATGGAATGGTGGCCCTGGGAAGCTGTGGCAGCTGGGGAGCCAGAAAGGCAGCAAAACCACAAAAATGGTCATGAGAGAGAAAAAACTAAAGTTTGCTATTCAAGGTGCATATGTGAACTAGAATCCTGAGCCCACAGTAGAAACGAAGACCAGCCAAGAGAACCCAGTAAGTAAGTGTTCTCTCCTGATGGATGAAGCATGCTGGAATGGCTACAATACGAAATGTTCACATCTCTGGAGAGAGAAAGGAAGGACGGGTCTGCACTAAAAAATAAATAGTTACGAAGGGAAGCACTAGGAACCCACGTACATAAAAAATAACCACTTCGAAATAGCAGAAAGAGCAAATGCAGCTGTTGGGATTTTAAAAAGCTCTTGAAGGAAAAGATAAGCCTTATCCTACCCTTTCTGTCTTTGAAAGAAAGAAAATGGGATAAATCAGAAGAGAAAACTGGGTGGTCCCTGCCTAGGACATGTACGGAGAAAGAACATAAATGAAGATACCACTTGCAGTTATAAAAAAAAAGAAAAGATCCACCGCACCGGTTCCAGATTGTAGGAAGAACTGAGTCATAGAATAAGCCAAAATTAGCCTCATCGTATTGGGTTGAAACCGAAGACCATCCAACGTGAAAAGAAAACGGTCAAAGCTAGCGGAGAAGACAGACCACAAAGGGCTGATAATTTGGTGGCTGGTTTCTCATTAGAAGCAGCAGATGCCAGCAGGCAATGAAATAATGACAGTCCTAAGTCACAGCTTCCCACCTAGGGTTCTGGATGTGGTGGAGGAGAAGGGAGAGAAGATTCCCCCAGAAGGGAACCTTTGAGTCGGAGAAGAGACAACACATCAGGAAAAGACAGGAGAAGTTGATGGCTGCCATGCACTAGAGGAAGCAAGTAACCTGGGAAAGGAGTGAGAAGACAAGGAGGAAGACGACAGAACTGAGGAGGGGTCTGAATTCTTCCCGGCACGGTAGCGATGTCCCTCGCCCCCAACAGAGCAGCACCTGACAGAGCTTCCTTGCATACCCACTCCTTGGTGTTGACATTGACCTGGAAGCTGGACCCCCACCTGTCATAAAGGCATTATAGTCGGCGAATCCATATGCAAATGAGCCAACAATAATGAGGAGAAGGTCTACAGTGAAACCTGGAAGGATTTTATAGCCTAGTGTCAGAATGGAAACAGAAAGAAATGACATGGTTTATGTCACAAAAGGGTTAATTTGATTTCCAGTGCTTTGGAAAGGCAGACTTGCTTACCTGCTCCATGTCTGGAAGAAACTCACAGGGCTCAAGCCTTGGAAAATCCTCCTCCTTCTCGGGGAGCTCTGTGCAGGATTTCTCTCCCGCGGACAGGGGTCACCCAGAACTGCAGAATGAGCACCGTTTGACCAAAGCTGGGGGTTTCAAGGACAAGTATCCCACAGAGAGAAAGGGGCAAGAACATTGAGATTATCTACGAGGGGGCGTTGACTGTGGAAGGTCAGAAAGGAGGGAAGTGTGTAGAAATGATCAGGAAAATGGAGGCATGGCGGTGAAAGGCTCGGCGGGTTGCCGAACTAGAGGAAGTGGCTTAGAACACCAACAGGTTATGGTCAGAGAATAAGAGGCTCACAGTCAAGATTTTGGAGGAAATGCTGCTCTTGATAAGGGTCAGGTCTAGAATTTAATGGGGGCAGTGGGTTTCGGAGGTGATGTGGGTGGTAAAGAGTATGGTTGGGGGAGGGGGAGAGGCAGGGACCAGGCACACGAAGCTGTGGTCTGCATGAGAGCTGCAGTCACAGCATCAGATGAAGAGGGATGGACGGAAGACAGAAGGCACAACTCAAAGGAATAATGGGAACCCGCTGGATATTTACACGAAGAAGAGCAGGAAGGGGCTACAGACTTGGCCATGGGCTTCAAAACTGGGGGGTCCGTGAGGAAGGAAGGGTGATGGTCATAAAGTCGTAATGAAGAACGAGAAACCGCACCATCCGCATCTAGAGCAGGGCTCCAGGAGTATGGGAGAAACCGCCACCACTGAAGACAGCCATAAGGGAAAGCAGTGTCCTTAATGAGGGAGCTGCTTTCCCTGGACCACAGACACGGGACCCACTGACGGGGGAGGTTGAGGAAATGACCCTGAGCCTGTGCCTCTAGGCACAGTGGGGAGTTGGCGGAGCTGGTGAGGTCTCCAAACACCAGAGCGTCAGACTGGGTGACGCCTGGCGTCGCCAGGCTGCAGAGATCGGAGGCGGACATCACTGACCTGTTAGTGGGCGGGTCAGCGTTCTTTCTAGAAACCAGGCTGTTTTGTGGCCACAAGACGGACTTGAATGAGTAAGTGGGAACCTGGGCGGAGCCCACGTGGAGGCCAGGCAGGTGCGTGGTACTTTCCAGACTGAGTCTTTAGCTCCTCCGTCGGTGGCCGAGGTTCCCAGGAACGCCAGCCCTGCGGGCCGGGTGAGCAGAGCTGATCGGCTCCGGCACAAGGCATGACTTTTCCTGGTGTATTCTCGGTGATGTGAATCCAGCACAGCATCCACTGTTAGGCCAAGTGTTTGGTGCAGCAATCTTTCTTTCCACTGGGAGGCATGGCTAGCCCTGCCTTCTGTCCTCGGGTCCTTGAAGTGCATCACCAGTGTACGAATCCTGCCCAGCACCAAAGTCACCTTTACCCCAGTGGCTCTCATTCAAGCTTGAGCCCCTCATTTCCTCTCAGTCACTGCTGGGATATGAAGGACAGAATGAAGGGGAGCCCCAGGAGAGCCCTGGCTGGGCCAATGGGCAGGCGGGATCCCAAGGCCAACAAATGGCCAACTCGTGGAATGAAAGGGGGTAGATTTCACCATGCTTCAAGCCTCTGAGCTGTGAGGAACTTGTTTCTAGAATACTCCAGATGACTAGAACACCTCAGACCACATCTTGAACCACTGATCTGAGCTATGCTGGTGCAGGAAACCATGCATGCATATTCCATCCCAGGAAACTGTTAAGTTCAAGAATGTGACATACATAGGTCAGGACTTCAAGGAGCTTCTATAGCTGGGTAGGGGACCAGTTGTCTAATCTTTGCAACGTGGCAGAGAACGTAGGCTGGAGGCATTGCAGCCATGTACGGAAACAGGGGCTCATGTCCAGGGCTGGTTGGCCACAGACAGGAAGCCAGTGTGACGTGTCCATTATAAAGGCCTCCTGCCCCACTTGTAGTCGAGTCTGATAACAGGAACCATCTCCTGTATTGTCTTATTTTCTCGGTGCTCATTAGGTGATGGGAAAGAGCATTTAGAACCGAGCTCCCAGCGCCCTGCTTGCTGCAGAGGGCACCCCCGACCTCCTGAACCCGCGGTATCGCGCCCGCCCAGCTCTGGATTCTCTCCGCAGGAAGCAAACTCATGCTCTGTGATTTCCAGCACGTCCTCTTGCTCATTCCCCACAGAAACTATAAACGTTCATAGCATCAAGGACAATGCTTCAGATTATCTGGACTTGTCTTTCCTACAGTGACGTCTTTATCCATGGAGATGCAAGTCACTTTCCCATCCTGAGCTCTCGCGTCGCTGCCTTCCATTTTCTCGTCGAGCGCTTTCCCCGGATGGAGGGAGGTGTCCCTTATTTGGCTGAGATGCTGGGGATTATCTTGGGCGATGCAGCCTCGGGATGTGTTAAATTTTCCCTTTGATCTGTCAACCCCTCTCTACCTGGACATCAGCTGCAGCTGGGGAGTGTGCGATGCACAGGTACACAAAACTTTCTGTCTCCATCTCTCCTTGCCCCTCTCTTTCTCTGTCTCTCACACACGCATGATGCATGCATGTCTCCGCACGCACAGAGGCGTGGGCGTGTTCCTGATGACAGATGCTTACACCGGAAACTCTGTGAGCCTCCGTCCGCACCAGTGCAAAGGAAACCGTTGAGAGAGGGTCAGAGAAAAGGAGTTTACTGCTCGTGTCTGTTAGAGTCTAGGCGGGATAGGATGAGTCTCAAACAGTCATTAAGGAAAGTTGCCGCAAGTGCCTTCAACAACACAGAAGAGCGGGCGTCCGGGGCTTGCCCGCTCCAGCCTGACGAGGCAGCAAGGGGGAGCGGCTGACATCAGCAGGGACCCGGGTCTCCCAGCGGGCCCGAGGGTTTGGAGCACCCTGCCTGACCGGTTCCTGGCCTTCGGGGGCGGGACACAGACAGCCTGTCACGTGCCTGGCACACATTAGGACATGGTAGACCAAGGCCGGTTGACTTGTTTGTTTGCCAATAAATGCATTTGTTTTTAAGACCTGCGCATCTCTGGATCCAACTGGCCAAAGCCCCCGAGGACAGACGTCTTACGGCAGCACCGTCTCGGGGGCACAGTGAAGAAATGAAGAACCTTCTGGAGGGGATCTGCCCACCTGAGACCATTGTGTTGTGGCCTCTGCCCAAGGACGGGGAGGAGACAGAGCTCCAAGAGGGTCCTTCTGGTGAAGGGGTCCAGAGAAGCAGTTTTCGAAGTAGGTTCCCCCGGGTCAGTGATGTCCACAGATGGCACATAAGAAGAGGGAGCCATGGGTAGGCAGGTTTGAGAAATGCCACTTCGCACGAAGTTAAAATAGTTCACTTTATTGGGAACTTTGTGCAGCTCCAGAAGTCAACGACGGTGCACACGAGTTACCCAAGCTCATTTCACCCCAGAGCCCTTTGCTTTAATTTTTTCAATAAAGCATGTAGAAGGGAATAATTTTGCCTGAGACCCGCTTTGAAAGATAATAGTAGGAATGTTTTTCAGATCCCAGATAAGTGTGCGGAGAGCCCGCCCTGCAGAGTCGCAGAAGATAAAGAAGCCGGCTCTGATTTTACTAGACAACCGGTCCCTACTGGACTACACACATTGCCCGTATTTCTGGCCTTGTTTTAGGTGAGCTAACATCTTTCTGAACACTTGTGCCTTGGCTGTGCTGGGAAGTTGATTCTGGAGTTTTGGACTCGGGTGCCTGTGGCCAAATGGAGTGGCCAAGGCTAGTCAGCTCCTTGGATGATGAAAATCTCCAAAAGACCGGATTTGGGCTGGAGGTTGGAGTTGGAAACATCCCAGGGCAGTGCAGGGCTTATACAGAAAGTCCCAGAAGCTGTGGGGCCCCGGGGGGTCTGACTCTTGGTTTGGGCTCAGGTCACGATGTCAGGGTCATGCATTCGAGCCCCAAGCTGGGCTCTGTGCTCAGCACGGAGTGTGCCCGCACCTCCCCCGCCCCACCTCACGCTCCCTCTCCTCAAATAGATAAATAAATAAATAAAATCCTCCAAGTCACAGAAGCTGAGAGGAGAAAAGGCAGCCAGGGGCCTCCTGCCGGTCACAGCGAAGGCCGGACGTCACGCCCGACCCAGCTCCACGGCTACCCGGAGAAGAGCAGAGTGGAGGGTCGCACCGCCGGCGCCGGTCTGGGTCATGGAAGCCTTTGTCACCTTGGCTGGGAACAGAGCTGTTCTGGCTGACGGACAGGGACGGGCCTGAAAGCGCTGCGTTTCTGCTTGTTTTCCAGGAGACCCGTGTTGTGTCGCTTCCTGTAGAGAGAGATGCCCACGGGACTGCCCAGTGTTTCCTGACTCGCCTCCAGAAGGAGCAGCTGCGTTCACGGGGGGCGTCAGGCTCCTGGCGGCTGCCCTCC
>ML097416.1:35004-57698 GCA_003697995.1 Taxidea taxus jeffersonii
GGGGCGAGAGCGGGCGAGGAGGAGGCCCAGCCTCCCAGGACCGCACTTACTTGGAGTCTGGGGATTCTCGTTTTTCATCCCTGCTACAAGCAGTAACACCGCCCGGGCTTCGGAGGAAAACCCCGACACTGATGACTATGATTTGTATCTGTTCATCTCTGGATGCACGTTCGGGTCATTTCCACATCTTGGCTGTGGATTGAAACAGAGACAGAGACAGACAGACACTTACAGTGGCCGGAAGGAACGAGATCTTACCGGGTGGAACAGCGCGGACGGTTGGGAGGACACCGGGCTAAGGAGAACCGGGCAGGCACAGAAGGACAGACGCCGCGTGGTTCCCCTGCCACGGGGGCCCTAGAGTCGTCCGGCGCAGGGAAGCAGGGCGGAGGGTGGGAGCCGGGGCCGGGGCCGGGGCAGGGGTGCCGCTTGAGGGGGAAAGCTTCAGTCGTGCAGGAAACAGGTCCGGAGAGCTGGGCCCACCCCGTGCCCGTGGCCAGCGGCATGTGCTCTGCCCTTGAACGTCTATGAGGAGGGAGGACCTCCTCTCAGCTCCTTCACCGTAGAAGCATAAAACCCCCAGGTGACCCTCCGGTCAAGCCCAAGACCTTTCTTCTCTCCCGCCGCAGCCACGGGTTCTGCGCGCGCACACGGAGACGAGGCTCGCACCAGCCTCCCGGTCACACCGTCTCCGGAACTCGGGCACCAGGACGCAGCAGACACATGTGACTGTATTAAGGACACTTGGGGTTTGGAACCCTTTCTGAAATTATTATTTTTTCCGTTATTGAGAAGACATTCATGCGGCAGGAAAACACGCCGTGCCTTCGGCTTTGGGACACCGTTTGAGGGCGGATTCTGTAGTTCGCAAGAGCCTCCGGTGTCATTGCCCTCTGAGCAAAGGGCTCCTTTTACGATGGCCGCAGAGACGGTCCCCAGCGGCCGCGAGGAGGCTGGTGAAGCGGAGCTGGAGGCCGCTGCACGCACGGGAGACGGGCGGGCTGACGCGGGGAGCCAGTTTGTACCCACGGGGCTCACCCTCGGGCCGTCGGCCCGCTGCTCCGCTGGCTGCCCCGTCCGCCCGCGGATCTCCCCCTCCCACGCCCTCCACGCTGCTTTTCTGGGGGTCCCCCGCCCAGACGCATGGCCGGCGGCCTGCCGGGCAACCCCCTCCCCGGGAGGGCTGCAGGGGCTCTGGCCAGGAGGAGCCCGCCCAGCTGATCGCCCCCTTCCAGGAACCCTGCAGAGGGAGCCACGGAGCGGACAGCAGCGTCTGGGGACGAAGAGGGCAGGCGGCTTGCTCTGGCCGCGTGTCCCTGTTGTGAACCACACAGCACACGTGTCCGCCCCGGGAACGGAGGGTGTGGGAAAGCGTGATGACTCACCTTGTTTGTCCCCGGCTTTCCCTTCACTCATCACCCTACAGGCAGTTTCTGGGAAGAAACGGACCTTAGTGAAATTCCTAGGAAACAGGTCCGTTCGACGCAGGCATCGTTGTTACTCTTCCATCCTGTTTGTAATAAGCTATCATAGTGATGAAACCGTTCGTGCAAAGTCGCCAGCTAAAGAGCTGGGTGACTTCGGGTGGGGACTGCATTGTCCTCTCACTCAGGAAATACGGGTTCCCCTTGCGGCACCCCGACCTCCCCGGGAAGATGCCCAGCCTGGCCTGACGAGGAATGGGCTGAAGGACTTGCTTTAGCTTTTCGCAGTGTGAGGGGATGTGATTTTCCTGAGCAAACACCTGAGGGCACGTGGTTGCTTGGGCTCAATCCACACGCTCCTCCTCCGGCATGGGAACCACGCGTCCCAGTCTGCAGCTCTTCCTTCAGCCTGGCGAGGTGCGATCATCAGATCCGTGCTGACCCGCAGCCTGCAGCAGCGTACTGTGGCTTTCCTGCAGACCCAGTGGGGAATAATGACATGCTGATTGTTTTAAGTCACCGCAAAGGGGGATCGCTGGCTGCCCACAGCAAAAGCTGACTTGCCAGTTTGCTCATTGACCTGTGATACCATTTTGGAGCAGACGCTTCCTCTGCCGGCCTTCAGGTGGTGGTTACGTCAGCCAGCTTTCGCTGCATAACGACCAACCACAGGGCTTTAATAGCATTCAACGACATGCCTCGATATCTTACCCACGTGTGCATGTCCTGGGCTCAACCAACATAGGCTGGGCTTAACAGGAGTGAATTGCTCGGCACTGTGCGTCCGACATCCGATTCCTGGGCCAGCAGGTTATCCCAGGTGCCAGAGCCCAACTGTGCAAGCAATCTTCAAGCTTCTTCTGTGTCATAAATGCTAACTTCCCAACTCGCATGACCAAGCCAGCATCTGTGGACCTGACAGCAAACTCCTCCTATGTGTCACCTTGAAGGGAAGAGGAAGGACTAAATATCTCTGAAAATAATCTAATTTACTGCACAAATTTGTCCTAATATTTCACTGGGAGTAATTTTGTTGTTGTTGATATTTGTTTATGTTCTGCTTTCTTTTTCCATTTCCAGGTAAAGAAAGTATATGAAAAAACATGCATCACAACCTACATACAGGCTTCCTTCCGAGGATTTCTGAAGCACTTATCTGTGACCACCTGTAACCTAATCAGCTGGTCATTCTCTATATTACCCATTTCATATTGATCCTGCATAATAGAACATATCGAACACACACAAAGGGCTCTGACATAAATCTGTTTTGTTCAGTAGGGTGCCACAGCCACATGGAGCTATGGAACATTTGGAATGCGGCTCGCCCAAGTTGAAATGCTTTGTTATTATAAAGTATACACTGGATTTTGAAGACATCACATAAAAATGTAAAATATATCATTAACAATTTTTGTCTTGATTATATGTTCAAATAAAAATATTTTGGATGTATTGGGTTAAATAAGATGCAATACTAAAATAAACTTCACCTAGTGGTGTCCAGGAACAAGTAAGGAACTCTGAAAACCCTCTTTCATAAAAGCAATGAGACCACCAGCAAAAATGATCAGAATCAGCTTTTTCAAGACCCTAGAAATTAATTAAAGGTTTACAACAATCTAGGGAGCCACATCAAGAAAAATGGTCAAATAAGAACAACAAGCATTAGCATTTTAACTTGCATTCTCCCGTCTCTTTTCTTCCCTGCTCCGCAGTGCCTTTGAACACCATCAGCGTGTGGTTGTGGTAAAGATCAGCAGCCCAGGAGGAGGTGGAATGGAGGCCCAGCCGGGGTTCCCTGGGAGACTCCACGCACAAGCTCCACTCACTGTCTTTGTCTTACTTGATTTGAAGCCTGTTCCTCCCAGTAGCCCTTCCTCCAGGGGTGTTTGTCTAAAACAATCAGAGGCAACTATTGAGCATTGCAGTTGGCTAAGGCAGTGGGAAAAAGCTGTACAGGCAGTGGGAAAAAGCTGTACAAGCAATAGAAGAAATAAGATGAAAACTGGGGAATGACACACCCATAAGATGCTTTAAAAAGCTCTGAGGTATTTCTGGGACTCTAGAAGGTCATGCATGTTCACATGGTCATGTGCAGGCTCTGGAGAGTCCTTAAAAATCTGAAAGCTCCAGGGGTACCTGCGTGGTACAGTCAGTTAGGCCTCCAACTCTTGGTTTTGGCTTGGGTCATGGGCTCAGGGTCATGAGATTGAGACCCTCGAGGGGCTCTGCACCTAGTACGGAGTCTGCCTAGGACTCTCCCTCTCCCGCTGCCCCTCCCCATTAAAGTAAATAAATAAATCTTTTTTAAAAACCTGGAAGTAGGAGCACCTGGGTGCTTCAGTCAGTTAAGCAACTGCCTTCAGCTCAGGTCATGATCTTGGGGTCCTGGGACCGAGCCCCACATTGGGCTCCCTGCTCTGTAGGGAGCCTGCTTCTCCCTCACCCTCTGCCTGCTGCTCCCCCTGCTTGCATGCACTATCTCTCTCAAATAAATAAAATCTTTAAAAATATTATAAAATTGTTTTAAATATTAAAAATTTAAAAATCTGGAGGCTCTTACCTCTGGATGACCTTGAGAGTCTAATCCAGTAGGTAGGGCTGCCAACTGCTTGGCTGAGTTCTGGCAGCATCCCCAACGTGCACACAGAGCCCCTTGGCAAAGATTGGGAGACTCACTGCGTCTCGGCAGTGAAGGAAATCTCTGTGCAGATGTTTGCCGCTCACTAAATTAACCTAACAGAGACATCAGTGACCAAATGGAGGGAACATAATTAGTTCAAAAAGGTAGCTAAACAGACAACAACCAAGTAACGTCACAACAGTAAACCCCGGGGAGAGGGGAGAACCTGATCTCGAGTTGCCCCATATCATGACCTAGAATGTTCAGTGTTTAGCCAGCACCACAACAAAACTGTAAGAGAGAACAGGAAACAAGGAGACGGGACTCACACAGGGGGATACAAAGTTGTTGGTAGAGATGGTCCATGAGGGAGCCTCCACCCAGAACCTACTAGCCAGAAACTTCTAACCATCCATTGTCAATGTGTAGAAGGAACTCAAGGAAACTGTGTTTAAAGAACAAAGGCAAAGCGTGAGAATCCTGTCGCATCTAGCAGAGAACATTAATAAAGATAAATCATTTGAAAAGAGCCAAGTGGAAATTCTGCAGAGAAAAGTACAATACTGAAGTAAAAAGCTCCCTAGGGAAGCTCAGCCAGAGATTTCCAGAATCAGGATATCAGCAGGTGAGGCTTGAGCCTGTCCTTTTAGTTCCCACGCGAGAGTCACGTGCTCCTTGGACAGCCCCCCGGGGACCACACACTTCGTCCGCTGGGAGTCCTGTATGTTCCCTGGGACACTTGGAGCATTCAGAGGCCAGGGGCCCAGCCACAGCTATAGCCGGGCGACACCGGGCATCTGTCTGTCTGAGAGGACTGGACAAGTAAATGCTGATGTGCGTGGCAGGATGATGCATTCCCTCATGGGGCCTGGAGAGGGACAGAACAGACACTTCCGGGACAGCTGGCTGATGTTCCAAGAAGACAGAGGACATGCGTAAGGCTTTGCTTAGGAATGGGCTCTCAGAGGAAGTGATCGTTCTCGGAGCCAAGCTCGGACACCTGGGAGAGGAGAGTTCGGAGGTGCACCTGTGTTGGCATACCCTCACCACTCAGTGGGGGGAGAGGGAGAGGGTCTTAAACAGCAGAAAGTTATTTTCTCTGAGTTCTGGAGGCTAGAAAGTCTGAGATCAAAGTGCAGGCAGGGTTGGTTTCTGGTGAAAACCCTGTCCTCGGGTTGCAGATGACTGCCTTCCCACTGTGTGCTCGTGTGACCTCGTGTGAGTGTGGAGACAGAGATCTCTGGTGTGTCTTCTTATGTCACCAGTCCTATCAGATTAGGACCCCACTCTTGGGACCTCGTTACCCCCTACTTACCTCCCTAAAGGCTTTGCGTCCAAATGCAGTCGCACTGTGGATAAAGTTTCAATGTACTGATGGAGGAGGGCACAGTTCGGTCTAGAAACTGGAGGACAACAAATCTGACCCTTGAAGACAGATATGGAGCCTTCAAAATGGAGACTTCAGGACTGTGTTGTTGAGGAATCCCCAAGGCTCTCCCCCTGAGGTTCCCTCTGCTGTGAAATGGTAACAGCTTGCTTCCTGTAATTAGTTCTGTTAAAGGCAGAGAGGCATGAAGGGAACGATGTCTCGCCATTGGGGTGAGATCATCTAGGCGGCAGAGTTTCAATTTATCTTCTTTTTTGAAAGAATTCGGTATCTCATTTGGAGAATCGTGAAATCTTAACATCGTAGGGCCAGAAGGAAGGCGGAGGCCTTCTGATTTAGAAGCACTACCAACCCCTGCTGCTTGGCCGCTCTTCACCGTTCTCCTGCTCTGCCAGAAAATGGAATCGTCACCCCTCGTCCCACGCGCTAGTCCTGAGGAGCAGTGAAGTTGGATGAAGACGGACGAGTCAACCAAGCAACGTATTACAAGCAAAAGGACAAGAAGTCCGCCTTTAATTAGACTAACGAATGAACAAACAAAAGAACTGATTGGAGATAAAGAAAGTGATGTTTTTGAACCTGTCTGCTTTCCGCCCCCGTTTTTAAGTTGGTTGTGTGGACTGTGCAATTAACTATCATCTTTGAAAAGTGACTGGAGTCCTCAGAACAGAAGGTCTAAGGGTACCTGGAGAAAGTCTGGAAGAACATAGTTCTCCAACCCCAGACTTGGGCGCAAATCTCCACCCCTTAGAGCCTCACACGCTGGCCCCACATAGTTACCTGTAAACGTTGTTCCCGTTCCCCGCAGGCTTCATTCAGGACTTCAGTGCTTATAGGAGCACAGATATGCCTACAACCGTCCTGTTCGGAAGTCTTCCAAGCAGCAATTCCAGAGACGAGAAGACCACAGATCACCGTCCCCAGGCTGTGGCTCTGACCCCTCCTCGGAGCTGGAGATTAGAGGATGCTGCCGTCCAGACGGTCTGTGGCGTTGGGTTGCGGTTGAGATCGTCCACAAAGCTGAAACGGGAACTTCACTTCACGATGGCCCTTGGTGGAGAGAGAAATACCTGCCTATCAGATCGACCATTGAGAGTAAGATGGACCACCGAGAACCTTGCTGAGAATCATACGGGCACTGATGTCCCATAGGGTTCAGAACCCAGCGAACTGGGCAGTAGAGGTCCGGGTCCGAGTCGGGGACAGACACCTGCACACACGTGCATGCCGGGTGACGTCAGAGCTCGAGACAGGGAAGTAGGTTCTACTAACTCGCGGTGGTAGCCCACTTACCTAAGGAGCAAACACCGGCTTTCCCCCGCGGAAACCTCTGGGCCCTGGAACTGAAAAAGAAGCATTTGCCCCTGGACCCAGGGATCCTATTTTAGGATCTCAAAGCGGTTTCATTTCCTGCGGCAGCTGAACCTGTAGGTGGCGGCAGAAACTTACAGATGACACGCTTCCCGGGTGTGTGTGTGTGTGTGTGTGTGTGTGTGTGTGAGAGAGAGAGACAGAGAGAGACAGAGAGAGATGGAGAGAGACGGAGAGAGAGACGGAGAGAGAGAGAGAGGCTTTAGGTGGCCAGTGGCCAAGAGAAGCCGTCTCAGGGAAGACAGCCTGGGGAGACGAGCCTGGTCTGTGCTGCCCGCGGGGGAGACAGGGAGAGCCCCCCTCCCGCCCATCAGCCAGGACAGCGCACAGAGACATTGCAGGATTGCGGGGACGCCCAGCGCCACTGCCACTCCTCACTGGCTCAGATGTCTGCCCTTGGGGCTCTGCTGAGGGGCAGCTGCCGTCTTCCTACAGGAGCTTCCTGGGGCCAGAGGGCCATCTGCTTCTCCACTGGCTCCTTTGCTTTCTGGCCTCAGCCCCGGCCCAGGGCCCACGGGTCCCTCCTTTGGGGCCCTCTGTCTGGATTCCCACTCTTTGGGGCTTAGGGGGAGCTGTGTCCCTGCTGCAGGCCCCACTGCCTAGGCTGTGAATGGCGGAAGCTTCTGTCCCTCCCAGCCCCCGCGGGAGCGGCCTCCGCTCCCCACCTCCTGAGCCAGCAGCCAGGGGACATCACTGCACCGGACCCCCAGCAGCTCCGCGGGCCCTCCACAGGCAACAGAGGCTCTGAGAGGCCCTGCTGCTGGGCCGCGCTCGCCGGAGTGAAAGGCATGTCCTGAGCAGCCGGCAGAGCCGTGTCAGCACCGTGCTCTGATGGGGACACGGAAGAACTTGCCCTATCATGGCCTCTGCCGCCGTCCTGTGGCCTTTGTTTGTTTCGGGGCCTGGGAGGTGAGCGCTGGGCCCGCTCAGCCCCATCCTGGGCCCGGGCCACGGTACCCGCACGCGGCCCTTCTCCCTCGGAGCAGACCTTCTGGAGCCAGCGTGGCTTCCCCGGGGAGAGGGGCCAGCTCCTTGGCCCTGGGGACGCAGCTTGCTCCAGTCCCTGCTGGACCCGGAGCCACTGTGGCCATGAAATGCGCCAGGACATGACCTTGGTCCTCAGTGACTTGCCTCACAGTCTGTCCTATCCCATTATCTTGCCGGTGCTCAGGCCACAGGCGAGAGCCTCCAGTGCGGACACGCGTACACCCACTGAAGAATTTCTGGAACACCGGACGTATTTCCAGTGGAGGGAGTGTGTTCCCTCAAAAGGCAGCTCCTGACTTCTCACGGCCCCTCCCCTGGGGGCTGCCAAGGATGCCATGATGAGTCCAGCTCAGCCGAGGGGTCTCTTAAAGACAGACGTCTGTCTGCAGCAACTGCCCTCCCGCAGCTTCTCCCCGCCGGTCGGGACCCAGGGATGCAGGTCCAAGTCAGCTCCGGGCTCGGGGACCGGCCCTGGGTTCACTTCCCGACGAGCCCCCGGGCCAGGCGGTGCTTCAGGATTCCCACGTCCCGCCGTCTCCGACCATAAGATGACTGAGCAAAGCCTGTGCCGCCGGGCCCACTCCGTCAGAGGAAAGTACCGGTCAGGCCTGGGGCCCGCGCGATCTCAGAGTGAGAGCTGGAATGCAGGTTGGGGTTTTCCGTGGCTCTGAGCTGTGTGGCGTGCGCACGTGGGCCCGGCTCGCAGGGGCCGGCTTACAGAGCGGGGCGCGCTCTTTCTAGCAGACAGAGCACCGGTCTCGCTGGAACTCAGCACAGAAAAAGAAACTGTCCTTTCCTGGTGGGCAATGCTTTTTCTGGGATGCGTGGCTGGCCCCATCAGTTAAGCATCTGACTCTTGGTTTGGGCTCAGGTTGTGATCTCAGGGTTTTGGATGCAGCCCCGTGTCAGGCTCCACACTCTGCACCAAGCCTGCTTGAGAATCTCTCTCGGTTGGTCCCTCCACCGCGCGCGCTCTCTCCCTCCCAAATAAATAAATAAAGCTTAAAAACAGATAGAGCCCTTCAATATTCTTTTCTGCCTGCTCAAATAATATGTGTAAACAATGACTAACTCCAGCAAACGGATCAAAACAAAGGTGAGAAAAAGCGGCCGAGGTGCTCCCCAGACACGGTAGTCTCCAAGCACACCCGTCACTCGGCAGCCAGGCGCCCGGTGCCTCCCGAATCAGGAACCCTGGGCGTCTTGTGCCAGACCCCCCAGGATCTGCAGGCATCCCGACGTGCTCGGAAGGCACCTGTGCATTCGGCTTGTCTGGGAGATGCTCTGTTCATGTTCAGACGCGGGAGAGAAAGTGGACGTTGCACGGGCCGTGGTCCTCCCCGTAATTAGCAGTTGCCACGAGAACAGAGGGAAATGTAGTGCAAGTTTTGCCAAGGTTTATTAGCGGCGCCACACAGAAGTCTCTGTGAGGGTCCGCGGGTAGTGGGGTGGAGCAGGACAGGAGAAGGAGGTCGGCGGGCGCTCCGAGCTCTGAGCACCAGGTAGACTCGCGTGCACGGGGCAGACTCGCGTTGTCGGCGGAGACAGAGCAGCAGGCGAGGGAAGACGCTCGCGGCTGCCGGCTTAGCGATTGGCAAATAATGAGCCCTGGAGGGAGGCCTCTGGTTTTCAGGACATATGCTCTAACAGATGGACTTGCATCGGGGCCGTTTGGGGTGCACCCCGGGGGACCTGCCAATCACTGACATCTAGCTCCGGGGAGGGAGCCAGCCTTTGGAGAAGGACAGAGGCCTTGGATAGTAGCTTCAAACCCACTTCAGTGTGAGCCAACCTTAACCAGGAGGGCCCTGCTAGCCCCCGGAGCCCAGGGAGCCCCAGCAAGGCTCCGGTGCAGTCTGGAGCTGTTGCACGCAGGGACCCTACAACTGGATCTGTGGTTCTCAGATTGGGGTCCTGGGACCAGCAGCCATGCGGCACCTGCGAGGCTATTAGGAGAATTCTGGCCCACCGCACACCTGCTGGGGAAGCTCGCCATCCCTGTGGCAGCAAGCCCTCGAGGGCCCCAGGCAAGCCAAGGTTTGCAAACCACCGAACGAGCCCCTCCCCGAGGTAAGGACCAGGAGGACGTTACTCGCTCCCCCCACCCTCCTTGCCGAGGCCCAGCACATCACTGGACATGCAGGTGCTCCAAACGGAGGGACCTGGAGGGAATGGAGGAAGTGGAGAAGGGTACAGTCTCCGCTTCCCTCCTTAAACCTGGTCTCAGATTGAAAACCCGAAACCCAAGGAAGAGAGCCTCTGCGCGGTTTATCGCACACGCCTCCGGTGGGCCCCGTGCCCGCTCTGCCGGACCGCAGAGAAGCAAGTTTCACAGAGACATGCAGAGCACCATGAGCCCAGTCCTGACCTGGGGAGTGCTCGGTCGGAGAGACAGGGTGAGGGCTGTGCTCCATGCGGAGTAGGAAACAAGAGCGGAGCGGAGTAGCTGGGGAGAAGCTCTTGCAGAGCGTTTGCTCCGCTCAGGTGAGCGCAGTTGCCATCCCAGGCTCACGGCCGCAGCCACGCGGAAGGATTGTGGCTGAGGCACCGGCCGGCATCCCCGGGTCCAGCCTTCAGAAGAGCGGCTGCGGCCCCGGAGACCCTGCGTGGACCCGGCCCCAGCTGGGCAGGCGTCTGCTGCTGCCACAGACGCTGAAGGAGAGGAGCAAGAGGGAGCTTACGAACAAGGGGTTTCTCCAAGTCACTTGGGCTGACTGGGCTTCAGGGTCTCCGTCGGCAAAACGGAGCGGTTAATATCTCCCTCAAATATGTTCTGTGGATGTTCAATGAGCCGTGCCCAGCACCCGGCGTCTGGTACGTGATGGTGCCGGTGGTTTGGAAATGCGGGACGGGGGAGGAAATCAATTCATAGTAAGCCCTGACTCTGGATGACGCGGGCTGTCATGGATTCCAAATGCTTTACTGGGGTTCCGACCTCGATCTTCTTGATAGTAACTCTGTTGCATTTTGTTCTTCGTTCTATGCAGTGAGTAAGCTTGTGCATGAAACCTTGGCTTCATTGTACCGTCATACACATGAAGTGGCTCGCAAGGCATCATCTGTTTCGCACTCGGAATTGCAGACAAAACAGAAAGAAAGAAAAAAGGAAAGCATTGCATTTGGTGATCAACAGGTACTAGTCACTCTGGGCATTCCACCCTTCATCTGTCCCTCAGGAAAACGGGGTGAGCACTGCATCTGTCTGCGGATCCGAAAGGGTTCTGTACCGGTGACGATTCAGGTAGCGGAGGTGTGGGGGGGTCTCCCACGCCTCCAAGCAACTCCGCTGTGACCCCCTCCCGAGGGTGCTCTCAGATTCCCTGGGTTATGGGATCAGTCCCACAGGACCACCCCCGTGCCCTTCAGACACCAACCCCCAAGTTCAGGCTGTCACCCAAGCCCTTGGACTCCAGACCAGAGGCTCCGACAACCCCCTCTTGGATCTGAGTAATTAGCTAGTGGGGCTCCCAGAACCCAGGGGAATGTTTTACCGACGAGATCACTGGTTTATTATAAAAGGACACAGCTCAGATGAAGAGAGGCACGGGGTGGCTACGGGGAAGGTCACGGGGCTTCCACATCCTCCCTGGGCGTGGAAATCTCCCGGAATCTCCAGATCTTCACAGAGCCAGATGCCCTCCAAAGCCTGTCCTTTGGGAGAGGAGGCTGACGGAGGCTTCACTGTGTCCGTATGATGGATCAAACCACTGACCTTTGGTGACTGATCCATTCTCCAGCCCCTCTCCTCTCCTCTCCTCTCCTGGAGGTCGGGGGTGTGGCTGAAAGTTCCAATCCCCTAATCAATCACAGGGCTGATTCACCAGGTGCCTCCCTTAGCTGTGGCTAAAATCGCCTCTTCAACATCACAAAGGGAACGTCCTTGCTTTCCTCACTCAGGAAAACCCAGCATTTTAGGAGCTCTGTGCCAGAAAACCCCAGGATTTACAAGCTCTGTGCTGGAAGTGGAGACAAAGACCAAATAGAGCGTTCTTACGACGAATGACAATATTATAGTATCAATATTAACGGCCGCCACAGTGTAGGCAGAGGACAGGGTGCAGATCGCCGTTTCAGCATGTCATAGGGCCACTCTACTCCCTGAGGAATCATGGGCCAGAGTTGTGGCGTGGGAGCAGAACCCCACAACTACTCATCTAGCCCCCCAACAGCCAATGGGGCCACAGGGGGCTCAGGGCTCCAAAGGGACAGATCGGGGTGCTGGCAGGCAGCTTGTGGATAAAGAAGAGGGAACAGAGTGTCCTTCTTGTCATGGTTTTCTACCGGGCGGGTAGTTAGAAAAGAAGCCCAAACTCAGAAAGCAGCAGGAGGTGGGGCAGAGATGGAGAGACAGAGGGACGGGGAGACACAGAGCCAGAGGAGTGTGCCTGTGACTGAGGCAGGGGGCAGGTCCCCCCCAGAGCCGCACCTATCCTGGTGTTTGAAGGGACGGCAAATGTGAGTGACCTCCCCCTGCCTGGGCCGAGCCACCTGCCCATGCTGCTGGGCCACTGCGGGGACGTGCCCATGCGGGGACAGACCCAGCTGCTGTAGCACTATGACTGTCATTCCCCCGAGCATGACCTTGGCTGCCCCGGGAGCGGACGCCACGTAGATTTACCAGGCGGTGCACCCATCGCTCTCCACGAAGACAAGGCAGACGTCCAGGCTCTGCTTCTCTGCTCCTTTCACCTCAAACACACTCTGCTCTCTCTCTGGAAACTGGGACTCGGAGCTCTTCTGCTCAGAGCCCCAGGACGAGACGTGCGTTCCACGCTCATGCCCCGCTGGTCCACAGTCTACATCCCCAGGCCTCCTCCCCCAAACTGGAAGGTTCCAGCCTGAGATGCTGGGAGGGAGGCCCGCCTCCTGAAGGCTGCCAGCCCCCACGTTGGCCCAGACGAGAGTCAGGACAGTGACAGGAGCGAGCAGCCGGCAGGAGCCTCTGGACTTAGGGGCACGACCCTGACCTCAGGGCGAGCCATGGTTTAGGGCTGGGAGGTGAGGTGCGAGCCTGCTAAGAAGCCCCCCATGTCTCTGGGGTCAGGGCGCACCGTCCCCCCTCAGGGTTGCCACCAGAACCTGGGAGAAACAGGATGTCTTCGCAGATAGGAACAGACACTGCTCTTTTCTCTCTGTGTCGCTCACTTTTTGTTGTACTGTTTGGGGCCTGTGGGGCTTCAGCAGACAGACTTTGCTGCCCATCTGAGGACAAAGCTCTTACTCAACACATTTTATTTTTTTGGAAAGGCGTTCTGAGAAATATTTTTGACAGGTGAGGAGGCGCCCACCAAAATGTGATGGATACACACTGAACAATTGCGAAAAGAAATGATCTGAATGAACTAGAGTCACCGTTTCCGAATTACATTCCCGCCCCCCCATCAGCGGGCGCGTTCACTGCACCGGCCGGGAGCAACTGGGCGTTGTGGGAAGATAAAGCCAGAACGAAGCTCTGCTTTTAGGGCAGCAGCGGACCCACCGACACTCTGTTTCTGGAAACTCATTGTGGAAACGCCTCCAGCTTTCATCCCAGCACCCTTTTTCTGGAAATGCACATTTTTGGGCTCTTTATTACGAGTTCATCCATTGAACAGCCATGAAGAGAGTGCCTCTGGGCTCTGGCACCCCGCCAGCCTCTCCCCGGAGCGCGGTGTGTGACGCGGAAGCCTGGGGTGCATGGGTTTCCATCCGAAACGGAAGGGCGCGCGGCCACGTCCGTGCTTAGGCAGTCCCGCTTCTGATGGACACCCAGAGTAACGAGGCAGGGAGCTTCCCATCGCTCGTATGCCTATGTTTGTCGCAGAATTCTTCACAATGACCGAGAGGCAGAAACAAGTGTCCACTGTGAGATGAACAGAGAAACTAACTGTGACATATACACGCAATGGGACTTTATTTGACCTTAAAAAGGCAAGAAATTGGAGGCTCCTGGGTGGCTCAGTCATTAACCGTCTGCCTTCAGCTCAGGTCATGATCCCAGGGTCCTGGGATGGAGCCCGTGTTGGGCTCCCTGCTTGGCGGGAAGTCTGCTTCTCCCTTCTCACTCCCTGTGCTTGTGTTCCTTCTCTCGCTGTGTCTCTGTCAAATAAATAAAATCTTTTAAAAAAGGGGGGGGGCAAGAAATGTAGACACCTGCTACAACACGGGTAAACCTTTGAGACATTATGCTGAGTGAAATAAACCAGATACGCACACATACACACACCCCAATACTGTTGGAGTCCACTCCTACGAGGCCCCAAAAGGAGTTAGAGCCGCAGAGAATGTAGTCGGTGAGCGCCGGGGCTGGGGCGGGGGGTGAGTACGTGTTCAACGGGGATGCATTTTCAGTTTGCCGAGACGAAAGTTCTGGTCATGGGTGGTGGTAATGGTGGCCCAACAGTGTAATTGTATTCCATGCCCTTGGACTCTACGCATGATTAAAACGGTAAACTTTACGTTATGTGTGTTAGAGCACAGTTCTTAAAAATCCCTGAGGCCCTATCTCAAACCAACGTGGTCAATATTCCTAGAAGCAGACCCCAGACACTGGGGCCGCTGCACAGCTGGGACCGAGCCAGAGCTCAGACGAGTCCAGGACTCTGCTACGGATGCCCCAGCTTGCCTCGAGGCTTCAGGAGTGGCCCCTGCTCATCTTGGAGAAGCTGGTGTCCTGAAAATGTGGCAAGTAGAGAAATTCTGATTACTTCTCCAGATCGCTTGCTGAAGTACCGAGTTCTCTGGGGTCCACTTCTGTTCCACGGACATCTGAATCCCCAGGTCTGTCTAAGTTTGGTTGCTGGTGATCGCTTCACATAGCACATAGGTGCGGAGACCATCGTGGGCACTCTGCTAGGGACGGGACCACGACCTCGAACAAAACCTACCAAGTCTTTACTCTTCGAGCATCTTCTGTCCTAGTCAGAGACACGCAATTTACTAAATATGCAAAACTGCTTTTACATATGTGGGAATTGCTAGGGAAAAACCTGAGTGACGTTGTGGGGGGTTAAGAGGCGGGAATGGGGTGGTTTAAGGGACGGGGTTACCATTTTTAAAAGGACCTAGCTCACTGGATACAGGAGAACTGTGTTCTACAGGCAATTTTTCAGTGTAGTTTAGAGGAATGGTTGGCTACTCAAGAAATACTTTACCTTATACCAAATTTTAAAAAAAATCAGTAAATACATTATAGATAACGAGATCCGGGTTTGTCACCATAGAGAAAGGAGTTACAGATAAGCAAGGGGCTGGATGCTAGAATGAAACTCGGTCTTTGGGACTGGCGTCAGAGATGCCAACATGACCTCCCACTTACTTTAATCCAAACGAGTAAACACAGAAACAAAGGTGTGTGCATATATGGGTTAAGATGCACACACACTTTTTCTATTTCTGCCTGCTAAGGGGGCCCGGCAATAAGCACGCCCAGCACCTGGGATGCGCTCTCTGACTCCTTTCTCCAATAAGAGGAAGCAGGGCTCCTTGGAGAAATGGCTCCAAGGACTCCAGGACTGGGACAGCAGAAGCATGAGATGAGCTTGGAGTGTCTTGTGGATAAAAAGGAAGTGATTTTTCTTTTAAATTGGGGGTGGGCTGGGGCAGGGATGGAAGCATGTTGACAGGAACTAACCCAAAGGGCTACTAGCAGTGGAAGTTGGAACAATTCCAGCCCCAAAGACAAGCGATGACTGTGTTGGAGTCTGCCCCGGAGAAAACACGACGGCCGCGAGTCCACCTTGAGGTGAAGAAATGACAGCATTGCAGAAACGAAATGGGACAGGTGGAGTAATTCTAGTCAAGATGCAGGACCGAGAGCATAGGAATGACCATGGGAACACCCCAGGGGTAGCAGCTGCAGGCAAGCTGGGAGCGTTGGGGGGAAGCACGGTATTGACACAGCCTCAAAGCACCTACTCCCCAAAAAGCTCCTAGACCCTCTGTTAGCTTTCCTATCCCTCCACAAGTTCTTCTCCATCCATGAATTCTCCTCTGAGGAAGGGAAAGGTGGTGACTTTACAAAGGAGAGACCCGGTGGACCACCTGAGCTGGGTGATCAAGGCAAAAATCACAGGTGACAAGTGACAATGACATCACACACCCCTTGACAGGATGAGATGACAAGCACACATCACCTCCATGACATTCTCCCCAAATTCATCACTTCCACGTAATCATGAGAAAGCACCTGACATGCCCAGTTTGGGGGAAATTCTCTGAAATACTTGGCTTGCATTATTCAAAAGTGCCAAGGTCATGATGAGCACTGAGGAATTGTCACAGATTGGAGATTTATAGAGACGTGACACCTGATGCAATACGGGGTCTAGTGGGAAGCGTGGTGAGGTCTAGAGAGCCTGAGCTGTGCTCAGTGATGTGGGATTGCATGTCTCCGGAGGTACCCTGGATACAAGCACTATGCTTTTGTGAGATCTTGACTTAAGGGGAAGCTGGGTGAAGGATCGGGAACTCCTGGGACCATCTGTGAAACTGCTCTGTGAATTTAAAATGATTTCAAAATAAAGAGTTAAATTAAAAATTTCAAAAGGAACTGTTGGCCTTCTAGACCCTCAGATGTCATGTTCAACAACAGCAGGCAATTGCCTCAATGAGGCCCAGACCGTCCACGTAGGAAAGCACAAAGGCTTGGTTCTGGGCCACTTTCAGTGGCATGAGGCCAGCCTGACCACCTCTCAGTGGCTCTTGGTGACAAAGGCTGGCCCCCATCCCTCTGGGGGGTTGGTGACAGTGATGGCGGTTGAGGAGCAGGGTTTCCTACCGCCAGGCTGAACGGTGGCTGGGTTATAGCTTCTTGTCCTGGTGAATTCCAGTAGATTGAACACAATGCCCAGATTATCCCTCCGTCTGGAGAACAAGCTGCTCAGAGGCTCAAGCTCATCACAGTTCCTAGCTGGCTGGTTCTGGATTCCTAACACTGCTGCTGGGGCATCAGTCGGGCACCATTTCGAGCTTCACATCTTCGTTTGCATTTCCGTCTGACCCAGTGTCCACACGGGAGCTGGTGCGATCTTTCGTACAGGGAGGAGCGTGGCAAGGTGCACACTGTCTGCTGGTGGAGACACTCCTTCCCATCAAGCCGGAGAACGGAGGCGTCTGGGACTTTATTCCGGTGCGGTTGGCAAGATCACTTTTAAGACAGACCATCAGTTTTATCTATAAAGATTCACGCAGACATGACTTCGTAGAAGACTGTGGGGGGAGAGAGCAGAAGTTAGGCTGGGGAAGGGGCTTTTATGACCATCAAAGAAACCCACTGGTGATGCTAGGTGCTAGGACTCAGCAAGATTTCCTCCTTCTTCCTTCTAAGACATTTTGAATGTATTCAGGAGTGTGTGTGTGTATGTGTGTGTGCACAGAGTGTACCTGTAGACCCTACCGTCAGTGCCTGTGGTGGAAGGGACCCTGGACGGTACCTGGGAGGCCTGGTCCTCCCCCCAGCGTCACTACAAACTGCATCTCTGGATAAACACCTGACCGTGTCTAGGCCCCGTTTCCTGGCCCATTAACCACGGCGCGTGAACAAGAACAACTTCTGGAACTTTCATCCTGTGGTCCCACAGCAGGACTCGGCAAAGTGGGAAATGGAAGACCCCCGAGGGTCCGAAGTCTATCCAGCATACTACCTGAGCTAGCTCAGCACACACGTGGAACGGAGGTGGGCTTGCCGTGGGGGTTCATGCATAGGCTCGCAGCGAACCCAGGACGAATGTTGACCAAACACTTATAAAATGTTTCCAGAGGATGTCAACACCCATCTCGTTCCTCAGTGGGAATGTGCATGTGCATTTGGGCCCTGTGGGCCAGCTGACTGCTGTCTGACCACACCACTGCTGCAGTGCCAGGCCCTCTGATTTCAAAGACTATGGGTCAAATCTGAATGATCAGCTGAGCCCCCCTTTCTTTCCCAAGACAAGAGACAATCCTCTGATTATAGCAGACTGCAAAGAAACATCTGTGCAATTAATTCACTTGAAAATTAGCTACCTCTCCCTTCCCAGGACACCTGGTGGAAGGCTTTGTGCTCTGGTGACCATCCCATCCCCGTCCTGATGACCAGGGCTCCAGGGGGATGTGCCCTGTAGCCACATCCTGCTGGGTCTTGCTGCCATCCAACTCCACATGGGTTGGGGCGACCTACATGGGCGAACAGATGTGAGGGTCAGGGACCAGGCTGGGAAAGCAAGGCAGGGCCAGCTGGGCCATCGAGCTGAGAAGTGCGGGATAAACAGCAGCAGAACCAAAGACACTTTCTTATGGCCTGGTCTATCTTCATCACAATGTGAACTCTTGCTCTTGCCAAGGGGCTCAGGGACGTTCCCTGACACCCACAGCAGAAGTGCATTTTGACAAGCGCAAGGAGAAACAAACCAAAACCACTCCTGGATTTAATTGCTCATAAAACACAGAGGGACTGACAAGATTAAAGGGGAAAATGTCTCAGCAAAATAAACTTGGAGCTAGTAAACATAGCACACGCAGAAACGGTTTGAGATATCGGAAACAAAACGACGAGGGTCAGATCACCCAGCCCTGCTATGCGTCTCTTATCTCAGGCGCAGGGAGCCAGAGGCGCTGCGCACTGCCCATCTGACCCAGCACAGCCCCAGCCTGGGCCCCGGGGAGGGGGCAGGACGGCCCTCCAGCAGCACAGTGCCTGGGACACAAGAGCATTTCCAAATGCGCCGGGGACGGCTCTGCACAGCTCCGCACACCTGCAAGTCATTTGTGTTGGCTTCACTCCTATTGGCTTATGGTCTTTCTAACAGGCAAGAGAGGATCCAATCAACTTCAGCCTGAAACAGGAATTATGTGAAAAAGTTGGGAGAATTTCTGCATTTGGAGCTCACCCCTCAAGTGAGCCTCTTTTGAAATATTGGCAGCCCTCTTAGCATTGTCTGCTTCTCCACATTTGATTTTCTAACGTAAGCCTCATATATGGGGGCTTGCTAGCCTTCATCAGCATTTCAGCCATTCTGAAAGGGGAAGCAGAGGGCATTTCCCCCAATGCCTTCAAGACTTGTTATTTTATCAATTCTTTACTCAGAGAAATTACACCAAAAAATCATTGCCTTTTCACAGTCCAACCCTGATGAATGGCAAATACAGATTCATTCAGATGATGCCTCAAACTGTGTCATGTAAAAGGCTGAACACGCTGTCCCCAGGGATGTTACTATTTACCCTCAGAAAATCCCAGAGCCCCCTTGGACATCCCGAGTTAGCTCAAACTGTATGCAGCCTACCTTTGCAAATGACTTTTTTTCTATGATTTTATTTCTTTATTAGAGAGAGAGTGTGCATGAGCAGGGTAGGGGCAGAGGCAGAGGGAAAGGCAGGCTCCCCACTGAATGGGGAGCCCAATGCGGGGCTGGATCCCAGGATCCCGAGATCATGACCTGAGCCGAAAGCAGAGGCTTAACCCACTGAGCCACCCAGGCGCCCCACAAATGACGTATTTTATCAATGTTTTCCTGCCACAAGAATAAATCTAGACACAAAACAACAGCAAAGGTATTCAATACAGTTGCTCAAAACTGACTCGAAAAGTGAGTTGTTTAAAAATGAGTTATATGTACAACTACCACTGCTCTCGCTGTCCACAAGTGCCACCCCGTCACTTGCTCAGGAGCCCGCACCACCCTCTGTGTCTGTCCGCAGGCAGGTGGCTTGTCGAGACCATAAGCCACCAGCGGGCCCAGACGGTGTTCGAGGTCATCAGAACCTCCCCCAGAACAACACACTCCCCTCCTTCTGTCATGTTTCTTCCTAGCATATCTCAGCTATCTATAACCCACTTCTCAACATCGTTTTATAATTGACCGTTGACTTATCTATCTTGGCCGCCATTTTAGCAGAAGTCCAAAGATAGATCATCTGTTTCTGGGAAGCTCTCGCATAAATGTCTCTGAGCAGTGGACTGAGAGCCCCACGAAGGCAGCTCTCCTGTCTGCGTACTCACTGAGCGGTGTCCCGGCACAAGACACTTGTCAGATTTTTGCCGACCAATCTGTGAGTTTCAGTTTAGTAGAGTAAGTGTAATGATACAGAGATCTCTGCAAGGAGAAGCTATCTCTCTACGGCGGACTAGGGCGCTGACAGCCCACGGCCTGCTTTTGCATTCCCACTGGGCAAGAGTGGCCTTTACATTTCCGAATGGTTTTCATAACATGGGAAAATTCTGTGACATTCACACGCCTGTGTCCATAGATCAACCCCACTGCGGGCGGCTGTGCTCTGCCCCGCTGCTCACAGCCCGAGTGCACGGGGGTCTGCGCCAGCTGGGGGCTCTCCTGGACATGCGCGGTTGCGCACTCCCAATGCCGCCGTGCCCTCATAACCGCACGGCTGTCCCGGTGCCGCCTGTCGACCACAAGGCAAGGGCACATTTTGTTACTGTAATGTCAGTGCGCTTCACCACGCCAGCCTCGGGACGGGGAGAGACGTGGACCCCAAATGTCATGCTTTCCAGGCACGGGGGCATGCGGATGGTTTGTGAGTCGATGACACTTTGGCAGTGCTAAACGGAACCTTACACAGCAACGTTATCAGACTAAGCACGTATCACCATACTCCCAACCACCTGCAGAAAAGTCACAACACTCAGAATGAAATACCTGTCTGCAGACTTTCTCCAAAAAGAGAATCCTCTCTCTCTGTCTGTCTGTCTCATAGATAGACAGATGGACAGACAGACAGGTGTAGATCTGGCTACCACCAAGCTAAATTTCAAAGTGGCTCATTTGATTCAACAAGAAAAGCTATTATTCACTGACGTTCGTTTCATGACGGGTTTGGTTGGGGGTTTGCTGTTTGTTTGCTGCAGTTGAAGCAATACGTGCAGAAAACCTGAACTGGATGAGACTATTAATTTTTCAGCAAGAACACTTGTCCAAAAATTTGAAGACATTGAGAGAAACCTCGATAGTTAATTTAAAAGCGAGACAACATTATAAAACTATTATAAATGATTACACGAGGCAAAATGATACACTGTTAGATGAGGATAGAAGAAGTTCTCTCTAAACAGTAATGATAAGGGATGCCTGGGTGGCTCAGTTGGTTAAGCAGCTGCTTTCGGCTCAGGTCATGATCCCGGTGTCCTGGGATGGAGTCCCACATCAGGCTCCTTGCTCGGCAGGGAGCCTGCTTCTCCCTCTGCCTCTGCCTGTCTCTCTGTCTGCCTGTGCTCATTCGCTCCCTCTCTCTCTGACAAATAAATAAATAAAATCTTTAAAAAAAATAAATAAACAGTAATGATAATAAAGGAAGTCGTCTTTGTCACTGTGGGGATGGGAAAGGTTTTTCAACTCGCCTCAAATATCCCAAGCACATAAAGGGAAAGATTTGAAGACTCGAAGATTTGCATTGAAATAAAAACTTAGATCCTTCAAAATCATTATGATACCGTAATGAAAGAATGCAAATCAAAATTACATCTGTTGGATTGGCAAACATCCAAAATTTCATATCTCACCAAGATGGCAAGATTGAGAGGAAATGAACGGGTCCCCGCTTTCACAACTGGTAGGAAGATAAATCAGTCTGGCCAAATCATGTTAGAAAGTGAATTTCCCTGCATCTGTAAAAATCTCATAGCATTTCCACTTCTGCGATTTTTGCCCTCAGTTATTTGTACAAATTTTTTTGCTTGAACTTGTTTAACAGTGGCAGAAACTGTAAACAACACAGGCACCCATGGAAAGGGACTTGGTCAGATGAATTAGAGTACCCACATAATCAGGATGGCTGCCTTATATGACTGTAACAAGTTTGTTGAATTTATGTGCAAATGGGTAAAACTTCAAAATACATAAGTGAAAAAAGAGCAAGTTTGGGGATCATTCATATAGTATGTCCACAATGGGGGGCATGAGAAATAAGATAGCAGAACACGACTTCTGTTTTCATATTGTAAAAGTACCTGCAAAGACACTTAGACCTACCGGGCTAGCTGGTCTACCCACCTGCTTGCCGTGGGGTTCTATCGAGCAGTGAAAATGAAGTCCAGTTAGAGCCACAACACAGATGAGACCCACAAATACAATATTGCATCACAAATGCATGCTGTAGGATCATATTTATGTAAAATTCAAAAATATTCAAAACCAAACAGTATGATTTTTTAGGGATATACATGTATGTAGTAACATTTTAAAGAAAAGGAAGTGGGACGCAAAAATAAAAATGTCAGGACAGTGGTTAGCTCTGAGGGAAAGGGAAGTGAGAGGAGATGTGTCTGAGATGCGGTGGGGTCAGAACGGTGCCCAGGGGACCCCACAAATGTGATGGCCATCATCTGTTCCCGAACTGACCAGCGGGGTTGCACTGTGGGCTGTCTCACTACCCTTCACAACTTGAACACTCGTTATTGCTTTATTCTATCCATTATGTATTAAAACTACTGAATTCCAAAATTGCCAGTGGCACAACCCAACCTGACGTTACCAGGATAAAGCCTGTCTGTTTATGGGGAATTATCATTTTCACATAGATTGCGTTCTGTATTCTTGTCTTTAACTTAGAATTGTGGCACCTGTGTTCAAAAGTCAAAGGTGGTGTCTACTTTTCTTTTTCAGGACTATCATCTAGAGGTTTTGGTATTTCCATTATGACTAATGTCACAAAACAAATTTGAGTTTTCAACATTTTTATGATCTGGAATTACTTCAATACACAGGGATTATCTATACTCTTGCTCTTTTCTTTCTTTTTTTTTTCTTAAAGTGATGATGAACTTTGTCTTTTTTAAAGATTCTTCTACCCTAAAATAGAAGTAGAAGCAAATGAGTATTCAAGTAATTTTGGGATTTTTTGTGAGTATTAAGTAATTGAGGAAGTTCTTGATCCTGTTTGTAAAATGTCGTCATTTTCCAACACTTGGTCCCCTGAGTGTCTCAAC
>RCUC01103482.1:0-22278 GCA_003697995.1 Taxidea taxus jeffersonii
AAAAAGAATATTGAATTCTTGAGAAAAGCAACCTATTTTTACTTATTTTCTTATTCTATAACATACTTCTGTTTTTATTTTGGAAAGACTTTTTATTTCATTATAACTGTTGAAACATTTTAAAGGAACTTTTAAATGACCTTGGCCTAAGTGGTTTGTTCGCAGAGAAAGGGGGAGGAGAGGCTGTCTACTAGTTCATAAATAGCATAAATGCTTTGGAAGGGTTGGGGAGGAGAGGGCAAGGATGCACATTGCCATAATGCAGAGGAAACAGCAAGTATTAAGCAAAATTGCCTTTTTAAACAATAGAATTTGATTAGGGAAGTGCAAATTGATGAAGATTCCCTTAGAAATATAATAAATTCGATTATAAAGCTAGAAGTAGAGATTGCCTGTGCTCCATGTGCTTTGCCTACTAATAATACTTCTTTAGATAGAATTATGAAATGGATTCTTTGATCTTTTATATTACAAAAAAAATTAAGGATTTTTCTGGTTGAGGGGAACACGATTAGGAACAAATCAAAAGAAGAGTGGGTTTGATTTGTTATTTTGAGTTTGCTGAGCCCCCAGGACATTTCTGTGCTCCTGTTGGGGGTGATTGTTGAGTTTTTATTCTCACCATTGTGAAGCAACTTTGTGCAAGGTTTCATCAAATGATTTCAGAGGAGAAGTTGGAAACCAAATCTCCCGATGCTGTACCCCTGATCTCAGGGTTGTCTTTGATGTCCAGATTTATGGGAGAGCACCGGATGAGGAAAGAGCTCTTTAAACAGAAGAATGCAGCATCTCCTAGAATGAAAGCGAGTGGCTGCACTGTCCGTGGGATCCTTAAGTGATCCCGGCTGGTATCGCTTCTGGAGTGAAGAGCTTTGATGCTTTCGCTTTTGTGGAAAAGCTAGCGGCAAGAGGAGGGAACACTGGGTCCATCACATCAACCTTTAAGTCTGATTCTTCACCAAAACTTTTTTATATAAAAGGATACATAGAAATATATATCTGGAAGACTTTGAATCCTCTCTGTCCCTGGCTTAACACTTCAGTTAGCAAAGGAACCAAGGCAGTAAGAAGTTTCTGAAAGTCCTGAAATTGAGATTTTGGCTCTGTGATTGGAGCTGGGATGGCAAGTACTGAGCACACACAGCGCATGCTCCTCCCCTGCGCCTGTGTTCGCTGTCCCTAATCCCTCAGAGGTCCGGGCATCCTCTCCTTATCTTTCTTAACCCAGCGCTATAGGCAGCTGCTACTGAATTGATCAGAATTCCGTGGGAGGTAAAACCTGTTTGTTTACCACATCCCCATACCCACTACAGTAGGTTCTAATGGGAACTGAGAAAACGGTCTGGATTTTTTTGAGTAGGAGGCTGTTCTTGGTCCTGTCTCCTAATCAGAGACCGCAGGAGCACCGCCCATCCCCATTACTATCACCCATAGGGCTTCTCCTGAGCACGTGCTGGCACTCTGCTTTCACCTACAAGGACTTGACTCTTATTGGGAGAGGAGAAGGGGAAGGCAGCCTAAGATGCGTGCCAAGTACAATGTGTTGAATAAATAAAAATATAAGGAAGAGGAGCTGAAATCCTATGGGACTGAAATCTGGGAATGAACTATCTTGTTCAGTAGCAGGGCTAACTTATTTTGAATACGTTCACTTTGTTGCTGATCTGTTTAGAAGGTTAAAAAAAAAAAAAGCCTTTACAGGGAAGTTTGGGGAAGGCAAAAGCTTAAAATAATTGAATCTAAGAAGTATCATGGCATGGCAATAATGTTCACTTGTTATCTGCAGCTTTCTCCTCGGTTACCGACCTGTGTTCTAGAAGAGAAGCATTAAGGTAGACAGTAGTTAACTGAAATATTGGAATTGGGGCTCATGGAAAGTGAGAGCTATGCGGGAATAAGTAAATGGATATTTTAGTGATCTGTTTGCTCTTGCCCTGCTCTTCATGCTGGGGTGGGGTGGGCTGAGGATGATAGAAGGTTTTCTCTAATGATTTAGGGTCAGGAGTATATTTAAAAGTGTGAATTCTTGACATAATTTGTATGAGAAATTGAACTATATGGGAAGTGTTTTGTGCAAGGAGTTTCCGCATATGGATTATCTTTTATTTTTTTATTTTTATTTTTTAAAGATTTTATTTATTTGTTTGTCAGAGAGAGTGAGCACAGGCAGACAGATTGGCAGGCAGAGGCAGAGGGAGAAGCAGGCTCCCTGCTGAGCAAGGAGCCCGATGTGGGACTCGATCCCAGGATGCTGGGATCACGACCTGAGCCGAAGGCAGCTGCTTAACAAACTGAGCCACCCAGGCGTCCCCGGATTATCTTTTAATACAGCTAACTAGAACCCTGCATTATTTGGTAGATTTCTGTATTATACTTTCCAATATTTATAAAGTTTGGGTTTTGTTATTCTCAATGTTTCACATACAGTTTTGGTGTCATGCTCCTATAATAAATTGCTAAAGTTAAAAGGAAAAATTTTTTAAGGGATAGGGTATTTCTAGGATTGAATATTATTCTGTGTCTGTGGTAGACATTTTAGACAAAATGCTAAATCCAAAGTGTATAAAAACAAATCCTGGTTTGAAACAGAACCACCAAGACGTAGCTATTATAATTTATCTGTAGGAATCAATGCTTCTTCAGGTTCATGGATTCGACGTTTAGTTACTCATCCACAAAATATTACTGTAAAATAGTCTATGCCAGGCACAGTGATAAGTCATGAGAATACAAGACAAGTAAGCCCAGAAAGCCCTAGTCAAGAACAAAAACCCACATTTTAAAGTGACTGCTTCTAATAAACAAAAACTTCAGATCTTTTGACTATGCAGATAGAAAGTTCCTGATTCCACTGTAAGTGTGGGGAAAGCTTCACAGGGAAGCTCTGCTTGGGTTGCGGAGGGTGAAGAGGATTTTGCCAGTGGGGAGAATTCCTGCGTGGGAATATAAAACTGGAAAAGGCCTTGAGATTCATCCGTTCTACTTTTTCTACTGTCTAAACCAACCTGGACAGAAGTATGTCATATATCTTTCTAAAAATGTCTAGGAACGGAAATCATATTGAGTCACTAGTGTATTTGACCCAAGTTTTACGTTGAGGAGTTTAGTGGTGAAATTTCAAGTCATGGTACTTGAACTGCCAAACAGAATTTTACGGTCAGCATTTCTCCTAATCCAGCCACTTTTCACCTTAGAGTAACTACCCCAGCCCCACTGACCCCAACTTTTGTGGATCTCTGGTGGTCTAGAGTTTTCAGATATTCTTTGCCTATGTGTCTTGTGAGGAATACGTTTGGGGGTACCACATAGCCAATTTCAGACTCTCTTTGGGAACACAGCCGGAAACACGGCACCCTGAGAAAAAGTTCAGGATGCTCCTATTAACAGAGTTGATCCAGTGAGAAGACTGGGGAGACAATCCAGCTTTCCATGTCTCCGCTGCTCTAGATCCGGGCCGAACAGGACACCCTACTCTGCAGGCTCCAAAACTCACTCTTCACAAGTTCATTGTTAAGGTGAAAGAACCTTGTTTGGGGAAACAGTGCCGGTTAGATTCTGAGGTTTGGGACGACTGTTATTTGAAGCTTACCTTGGGCCGGGGGTGTCTGAGTACTGGAACCACTCCCAGAATTCTGTCCTGTGGGCTTCTTTCTAGGACTGCTTGCTGGGGAAGAGAGGAGCAGTTGGAAATATCTGAGGGCTGTTTTTTAAAATGAAGGTAATGTTTAATAGCCAACCATTTGTTTCTCTGTTCCCCTCTCTTTGCTTTAAGGAGCCAGCCATAAATAAAATATTGAGAGAGCTAAAATACTGGCCTTACCCATCATGTCCTATAGTTGTGATCATTTTGATTTTGTGGTTTTAAGAATACCCACCCTGGCTGTACCACTTATTTGTAGGAAACAACTGATCACGACATGTGGTTTCATTTTGTTTTTATAAAATAGGAAAAATAATTTCTACTTTATAGTTCTTGGGAGAATTAGACATGCTGAAAGTAATATAAATGCCTAACTCATTGTAGCTGCTGAATAAAATGCAGTTATCGACAGTGATAAAAATTATCTTCGAAACTCCTGAACTGCTCTCTCAATTTGCCCCACAACTGCTTTATGAAGGTTCTAGACTATAAAATAAAACACTACATTTAAAGTTGAAGTATTTTGGGGACACCTGGGTGGCTCATCGTTAAGTGTCTGCCTTTGGCTCAGGTCATGATCCCAACCTCCTGGGATGGAACCCCACATTGGGCTCCCTGCTCAGTGGAAAGCCTGCTTCTCCCTCTCCCACTCCCCCTGCTTGTGTTCTCTGTCTCTGTCAAATAAACTGTGTCTCTCTCTGTCAAATAAATAAATAAAAATATTTAAAAAAATAAAAAATAAATAAAGTTGAAGTATTTTGAATAAAATGCTGCACAATCTCAAAACATGTTTGAGCTATGTCTGAGCCAGTTGGTGAACTAGTGTTGTCAGAAGTGGGCTGTTGATGTTCCAAGTTGTGCAGCTGTGCAAAGATCATGCACTTGGGCGTGGGGAGAAAATATTAGACCTAACATGAAAATTCTTCTTGTTGAGTCCAGTTTCATAGAATTTTATCTTATTAAATGTTTGAACATGGGCTTGAGATTCAGCAAGATTAAAAAATAAGGACTATTTAAAAAGTGAGTGGACAGTTTTATTTTGATTCTTATTCTCCATCTTTTTTTGCTAGTAATTTTCTACCCAGTGCTATATTTTTCAGATTTCTTGGATTTGCTGCCTAGTCCCTAATTTGAGGACTTAATACAGTTTGGGAAATAAAAGACACCAGAACAGAACCGATCTGTCTCAATAGGTTTCTGAAGTTTGAGCTGTGAACCTTTTCCTGTGCACACATTATAGTTTTGGTTAAGGACTCCTGAACCATGCAGTGGAACATTTGCTGAATAACCCATTTGCAGAATCCATTTTTTGTGCCTTGAGTGAGGTCGTGTTCTCGGTCATGGTTTTTAGTCATGTCTTTTAAGAGCATGATAACTGCTTTACTGTGAAGAACTTTCTGCTTCTTACCACATAGTTCTTTCAGGTTGCCATCTCTGATCATTTGAAGACCTTTTTTTTTCAGCATATTAGCAGAATTCCTGATCACATTCTCTGGCCCGTGATGCCTCTCTACAGAGGTCGATTTCATTTGCATCTATAGGTAGATTGTGCATGTGGTTACTCTTCCTATCCTGGAAAGAAAAAAAAAAAAGTAAAACCAGAAACTGTTGTGATACATTTTGTTACCAGCATCTTTGGCAACAAAGGGATAAGTAGCAATGACAGAAAGCATCTAGAAAGTCGCTTCTTCCTTCCTCTTTGCCCTGATGCAGCCACAACTTGTAAGAGCTGGAGCTCACCCCACCACTCTGGGCCCAGGCTGCTCATGCTTAAGCACTGAATATAAAACACGGGGTTGGGTGTGGTCCAAGGACCCACTTCTGGTAACCCACACATTGTTCTTCCCATTTTAGGACTGGCTGGCTCTCAGGGCTCTCATCAAACTATACAGTGTAAGTAACACAGGCCATCCCTCCAATAGTTATTGGCCATGACTGACTTAATAAGAATGGAGAAGAGAAGAAACTATGTACATGTACCATAACCTGAATGTTTACATCTCTCCATTAACATTGTTTGGTTGTCCTCTCAATGCCTGCTCTGGTTTCTTCTTCCCTCCCTCCCTTCCTTCCTTCTCCCCTCTGCCTTTTTTTTTCCTTAAGATTTATTTTGAGAGAGAGAAACATTTGGGTGGGGGAGGGGCAGAGGGAGAGAATCTTTCAAGCAAGCTCCCTGGTGAGTGCAGAGCCCAAGGAGAAGCTCCATCCCAGGACCCTGAGATCATGACCTGGTCCCAAACCAGGAGTCAGATGCTTAACCCACTGAGCTACCCAGGCGGCCCCCTGGTCCAGTTTCTAGTGTGTATTTTTGGTTTAAGTGTTGTTTTTGTTTTGCCTAGGGTAAATTGAAAACCCAGAGGGGAATTTTTCAATTATTTCTGCAGGAGTTTTCCTGAGTTGCTAACAATGCCCTTATTTGTTGTCTAGCCACTATGCAAACTGGCTTTGACAAGAGCCGCTAAGAATTTAGCGTGTCTTCTTTTTTCATATAAAAACACATTAGCCATTTTTAAAAAATCTTTTTTCCAAAAAATCTCTTGTGGCTGGTACAGCTTACTTTTTCATAGCTTCTGAAGTAAAACACATTTTTTTTAAATGCACAACTATAGATTCTTCATTCTGTAACAAAGCCTCAAATGGACACCAGTTCTTCTTTTTAAGGTTCTGTGATATATCTGAAAGATGGACATACTGGCAAAAAACTTCAAAATCAAATTTTATTTGGCTGGAAATGGAAGAGTCAAAAGAGCCAATTTGGCTTAAATCTGCATTCACAACACCTCTGTAGCTGCTAGTTTCAAGAAGCAATGGAATATTGGGGTGGAAGAGGGTGAGTGTGTGATTGGACCTTTTTGAAATTACAGAAAGTTTCAAAACATTTTGTACTTAAAGGCTTTTTAAAGCTGTGTTCCATTCATACAAATTTAGATACATAATCGAAGTTTATAATAGCCCTCTGTGCAGTGGGTTGCTCCATAAAAATCTGTACCAACAAGCATCTTTATGTGGGCTGTTTAATGAGTAACTCCCCATTCACAGACTTCATTCAGCATACCTGGGAAGTCTTATTGCCCCTGCTGAAGGCCTGCCTGATACATGGCATGCCTCGTGTTTTGTTTTGAAATCAGTCACTGTTACAGACTGTGTGTGTGTGTGCGCACACACACACACACGCATTAATTAATTAATTTATTTTCCCTCTGGCTATTTCCTAGGTTTAAACTGCCTAGGTTCATTCAGATTATGCTTTGAGATCCTACTGTGTGCACACAATGCTTTGACCCTAAACCAAATTAGGTTGTAGGTGGCTTTTAAGGATAATGATTAATGTTCAGAAACCTCTGCATTTTCCTTAAATTAAATATAGCATGCTCTTTGTTTTGTGTACAGATAACCAAGGGTTTTGCGCAGTTGGGTTATCATGAAAGATATCATCAGTCTGACAATTTGATAATAGTTATTTGCTCTCATGGATGTACTATTCAAGAAACTTTGAAGTTACTGTTCTAAAAGGAGATGAAGAACTTACAAGTAAATAATTTTACTTCTTGTTTGAAGAAATATGTGAGTAAAAGGCTTTAGGATGATCAAGTCAGCCTATGTGTGAGGGTTTCTGGATAATTGCTCTAGATTTGTTCAAACTCTTAATGACACTGATAGTGCCAAAACGAAAGGAGCAATGCAAACACGGTGGAAACTGAGAAATCGAAGTTGGTTCAGTAACATTCACCTCTTCCTTTTTTTTTTTTTTTTAATTATCACCTGGTTTAGACTTAAAAATAACTTTGCAATCGTAGACTTCCAAGTTTACCCCAATGTTCTCAGTGCTGTGGGCTATATGTGGTTACACAGTGTGTGTTAGCAGTGCCATCTTGGGATTTTTTAAATGACTTGTTATTTCTGTGAAGTCACAAAAAAACGTGACTGTTGAAATATGCAAGAATTAGAGCAAGGTGATAGAATCTGGAACACCTTATGAAAGCCTGACCTTACGCTTTCATTTATTGAACTCCCCCACAATCTTTTCTTCTCACAAGTTTAATTGAGCTGCACTCAATACTTGGTTTTTGTTGATTAGGATAATTATGCCAGAATGACTTTAAAATCTCTTTGTCTGCACTGTTTAGCTTGGGCACTTCTTATAATCACTTGGAGAGGGATGGGAATATCCTATCCAGAATTCCCAGGGTAGGAAGGTGGGGGAGAAGAGCAAGGTGAGTTTAAGGAAGCAGCCACCTTTGTTCTGCACGCAACTTAGCTATTCAGAGCTGCTAAGGTTGGTCATGGAATTGAAAGCCGCATGACTGGAAGGAGCTGGGTGAATATGAAACCGAGCAGCAGAATATGCGGTGAAAAGAACATGGGCCTTGAAACTGGACAAAACCCGGATTTGAATTCTGGGCATGAACCCTGGCACTGACATTTTGAGCTGTATGACCTTGAGCGACTGAATTTGAGACTCGGTGTTTTAAATGTCTTGTGGAGGATGGGAGTAAAATTCACATGTCTTTGCTCAGCAACTGTCTGGTGCTGTAATTACTCATTTTTTTTTTCTCAGCTTATGATAAAGAATGACATCTATTCACTTTTGGCGTGTAATTAAGGATGAATGCATCACTCATTTTTATTGACTTTTCATTTTTTTAATCATTGAAATAATGGCATGGCCTTTCACAGACCATGAAAACTCAGTTTAAAAACAATTTGGGGCATATTCTTCTCCTATGAAGAACAAGCTATTCTCTCAAAATATCTTTGATGTTTGATGGTGTGCAGTAGAAGTCATACGGCCGATGTCAAATCCGAACTGATTTTCCAAGAAGAGTGTCCAGCCATTGTGCATTTGCACCTAGCTGAAATCTGAAATGACTTTCCTTCCTCTCGTTTGTATGACTCATTTTCACTATGAAGGCAATTCATAAAAACAATGCATAATCAAACCTGCCTATCAAGATAAACCATTCTCTAGCCCACTGATTTAGAGTTTTGTGTTCTTTTCTTTAAAGATTTTATTTATTTATTTGGCAGAGATCACAAGGAGGCAGAGAGGCAGGCAGGGGGTGGGGGGAGCAGGATACCTGCTTAGCAGAGAACCCCCTGCGGGGCTCGATCCCAGGACCCTGAGATCATGATCTGAGCTGAAGGCAGAGGCTTAACCCACTGAGCCACCCAGGCACCCCTGATTTGAAGTTTTTTAAACAAACAACGAACAAAAAAACCCAGCCCTTTCATGACCAAAGTACAAAGCATCCTTCAAACAGATTGTAAAACTAATAGAATTACCTAACTTGTAAATATTTAAGAATTTTTAAACTGCTTCCTAACCTAGACCTATATGTTAGTTACAACAGGTTAGATTTAAGCATTTTCCTGATAATTAATTGCATATCCTCCTGGAATCTGATATTACAGTGTTGCTAAACAAATTCAATTGAAGATTAGTTTAGAGATAAGTGTTGAGGTGGAAATGTAGCCTCACCTTGGTTTCAGACAACATCACCCTTCAAATAAGATACAGTAAACCGTTAGTCCTGAGTCTTTTTTCTTTTTTAGTTATTACAACTGCTTCGTATTTGGTTCCAGAGTAAGACTGTACAACCTTTCCTCTCAGTCTTAAGTCATTAAATGAATGCTCTGTGGGATCCTAGAGATGGTTTTGTTCCATAGTCACATCAGTTTGTGAGTTCAGTGTAGGAAATACAAAAGCAATTGCAAATTTAATCCTGGAGATCATGGTCACTAGCTTAGTGGAGTTATTTTTACTGACTTTATTGGGTAGAGGATCTGTTTTCTGTGTGATTTCCCTACCCTATTTAATGAGTACTTGGTGACATAGCAGTTTTATGAGTTTGAGTCCTGAAATTACTTATTTTGAGAGCAGCAGGTTTCTTTAAGGAACATTTACTTGGGATTTTTTTTTTTCTTTTCCTCTTGCTGCTGCTACAAGTCAGAAACTTTCTAGACCAAACCAGAACTATTCTGATCAATATAACCTCATTTACACATTTAAAAAAATGTCCTGTTAGGTCTAGTCTATCACAAGGGAAATATTTTTTTCCTTTAACATACAAATGAGAGAACTAGTTAAATATAGCAGATAATCTTAATGCAGTGAACATGCTGAGGACCCATAAGTATGGCTATTTACCAATTTGAGTTCCCTAAATGAGGGCAGTGAGCATAGAAGCCTGTGGTTAGCTGGAATGAATGAGCAGAAACAGCAGTGACCTTTTGTATCAGGGGAAACACATCATTCTGCTTCTGGCTTTTCACAGCTTATGTTTGTGTTTTTAATGTATGACTGAACCTGAAAGTTCATCTCTAATCTTGATCCACAGGGAATGGCAGAAATCCTAACCAGCCAAATGATACAAATTTAAATTTCCTGTGGAGGAAAGGTCAGTAATGTTCTGTTTGTTCGCTGGGGACAGTCTCAGCACAGCAAGCAATCCTCTTGATTAAAATTCCCGTTGAGAGCTATGGTTTGTCTGATTGAAAAACGAAATAAGTCCTTAATCACCTAGATAAGATGATGTCACTGGGACATCATAAACTGTCCAGCAGATGAAAAACCCCTCTCAAATATCAACTTCATTTCAAAATTGAAAAACAAAAACACAGGGCTGCATTTAACAGTAGCTATTTATAGTTCTGTGATGTAAGACCTCCCGCTTCCTATAATTCCCATTGTTCTCTAAAAATAAAGACCCATTTAACCGAGGAGGACTGGCAAGTGATCTTGTGATGGATTTCGGTTATTGTTCAATGTGTAAGACCAGGCAGAGGACCACAACAGTGCGTCAATACTGCTGGGAGCCTCTGGGCTGGCTGGGTGGGGAGGGGAGGGGCATGGAGGGGCGGGGCGGCGGCTGTCTTTGCCTCCGGTATACACCTGTTTGCGCCCTGGTGCTGTTGAGGAAATAACACACTCTTGTGGTTGGCTTCTGCTTTTCTAGCAGAAAACCTAGTCCTTTTATACAATGAGCACATAGCTGGCATATTTCGTTGCTAACAAGTGACTGACCTAATGAATTAGGTCAGCAAGGAGAAGATTTTGTTCCCTTGCCCCATCCTTAAAGTTCTTGTTTTTTGTTTTTTTGTTTTTAAACCGTGGGAGCCTTGTATCTGTATCACCTACATCTAACTAGGGCCCTCCTGTGCAGTCTCAAGACAGCCTTTATCCTGAATTTAAAATAACCTTGGATGCACCATTTTAAGTAGAGGCCAACAAAATGATGTTACACCCTTGTTAATGTTTCTAATATGAGATTTGACTTGACAGTCCCTTCTTCCAGTTTACTGCTTTTCTTTCTCAGTTGTGATGTGTACTCCAGTGCCTGCCCTTTTTCTTTCTTGTCAGCCAGGAGAAAGTAATACAAAATAAGAGTTAAGAGAAGACATCCAGGGGCGCCTGGGTGGCTCAGTGGGTTAAAGCCTCTGCCTTCGGCTCAGGTCATGATCCTGGGGTCCTGGGTTCGAGCCCTGCATAGGGCTCTCTGCTCAGAGGGGAGCCTGCTCCCTCCCCCCCGCCTGCCTCTCTGCCTACTTGTGATCTCTCTCTGTCAAATAAATAAATAAAATCTAAAAAAAAAAAAAAGAGAGAGAAGACATTCATGCAGACAAGGGGCATTTCCAGGCTCATTTTGAAATCATGTAAAGCAGTGTGTCTTTCCTGGCTCTGTGGTGTAAGCAGAGCTCCCTAGGAGAGCCACGGACAGGGTCTGTATTCCGCGAGGGTCTGGGAGTTCTTGTCTTAGGCTTCTCATCTTGTCAGGGCTGAAGGGCTGAAGGAGAATTCAGGGATTTCTCACAATCGGTAAACGCTGGCATTTTTGTCTTTAATCTCTTTTTCAGTGTGAATTCTGTCAGCTGATCTGAGAAGACTCCCAATTACAGTCTGAGTTGCTCTCCAGTGTCTAAAACTGCTCAAGAATAGGGCTTTCTTTTCAGGAATGTGATGGCATCTGTGTTTTCTGAGCTTTTAGCTTTTCATATGAAATTATAATAAATTGTGCATGAAGGTGAAACACTGAGGATGATGCAGCCTTATTAGATTGAATTTAGTGGATGGTTAATTCTGATGATGCTGAAATATTGCTCATTGGGAAGTAGGTACATCAGTGCCAGTAAAGTCCTTGGTGCATTTGACGTGGAGCTGTGACATTTAGCTATTAGGCTAGAGTAAAACATGAATAGAGCTGACGGGGAGACGAGGGCTAGGTACTTGAGTGCTCTCACTTCTAATGCATTTGGGTAGTTCTCTGTGTGCCTAATTATAATTAAGAACTTTCTAGATTTTTCTGTTTGGTAAATACATGCTATTTACTCAATTTATTTTTTATTTTTAAGATTTTATTAATTTATTTGAGAGAGAAAGAGAGAACACAAGCAGGTGGAGAGGCAGAAGGAGAGGGAGAAGCAGGCTCCTCCCTGAGCAGAGAGTGCGACGCCGGGCTTGATCCCAGGACCCTGAGATCACGACCTGAGCCAAAGGCAGACACTTAACTGACTGAGCCACCCAGGCACCCCTATTTACTCAATTTAAAAGGCTTACTGCTCAGATAAGTAAGTCTGAGATATATTTTTAAATCATCTAAGTCACATATTCTCTTTTATCAGAACCAGCCCTATTTTGTGTGCACAAGTGCATCTAATACCAAAGAAGCTGAAATATTTGACCAACGCTTAGTGGGTTTTCAAAAGCAAAATACTTTCAAATGTTTATCCGTGTTTTAAGTGGACATCTGTTGTAGGAAACAATGGACATGTGGAGGCAAGTTCACGGACCAAAAGTTTGATAAAAGTTTCTGTGTGGACAAACAAAATGGTAATAAAAATGGGAAAAAAAAATAAAGCCCTTTAAACATTCTTGCCGAGCCCAGTGTATAATTCACACTACTAAGTGCTGACAGGGCTAGTGAACCCTAAGAAGGTGGATAGGGCTTTTTCTCATTATTCATATAGAATTCTCTGCAGATGGTTGTGTCTTACGTGATAATCTGAATTTTAACAACAATTCCACAGTATCCACTTTGAAGGCCTTGGTATTGTGAAATTCTTCTGTTTTAGTACTGAGTGGGCTTTCATTAGTGAGTCTTCACATTTTAGAGAGAGAGAGAGCTCCAAGCTGCTTTATCTGCTTGGTGGTCCTAAGTGCTTTGCTGATTCCATGGAGGGCTGTGTGAAAGACCACGTCATACAGTCTCCACCTCAAACACTACTCAGGAAGCACAGGGGTCACACAAGGACGTCAGAAATCTGCACCACTGGGTTATTTTCAAGAAGGCTCCAGGTGGGATTGACGTTTTTAGTTTTCATTTGGAAATATATCCAGTTGTGAAGTATCAGATGCCAACGCAAATAAGCAAAATAATAATAATCTAGACCTATCTTCAGTGATTTGTAAGATATATCCTCTTTTTCTTTTTTCTTCTTTTTTTTTTACTTTATTTAAGCTTTATTTAAACATATGATGTAACCCCACCACCCTCACCCAACCCCTCTTCCCCCCACCCCCCTCAGTTTGTTTTATGACATTAAGAGTCTCTTTTGGTTTTTCTCCCACCCGATCCCATCTTCTTTCATTTTTACTTTTCCTACCACCTTAACTCCCACCCCCATTGCATCTCCACTTCCTCATATCAGGGAGATCATGTGGTAGTTGTCTTTCTCCAGTTGACTTATTTCGCTAAGCATAATACACTCTAGTTCCATCCATGTCGTCGCAAATGGTAAGATTTCATTTCTTTTGATGGCTGCATAGTATTCCATCGTATATATATACCAGCTCTTCTTTATCCATTCATCTGTTGATGGACATCTAGGTTCTTTCCATAACTTGGCTATTGTGGACATTGCTGCTATAAACATTCGGGTACACATGCCCCTTTGGATCACTACGTTTGTATCTTTAGGATAAATACCCAGTAGTGCAATTGCTGGGTCATAAGGTAGCTCTATTTTCAATTTTTTGAGGAACCTCCATGCTGTTTTCCAGAGTGGTTGCACCAGCTTGCATTCCCACCAACAGTGTAGGAGGGTTCCCCTTTCTCCACAACCTCGCCAGCATCTGTCATTTCCTGACTTGTTCATTTTAGCCATTCTGACTGGTGTGAGGTGGTATCTCATTGTGGTTTTGATTTGTATTTCCCTGATGCCCAGTGATGTGGAGCACTTTTTCATGTGTCTGTTGGCCATCTGGATGTCTTCTTTGCAGAAATGTCTGTTCATGTCCTCTGCCCGTTTCTTGATTGGATTCTTTGTTCTTTGGGTGTTGAGTTTGCTAAGCTCTTTGTAGATTTTAGATACTAGCCCTTTATCTGATATGTCATTTGCAAATATCTTTTCCCACTCTGTCAGTTGTCTTTTGGTTTTGTTGACTGTTTCCTTTGCTGTGCAAAAGCTTTTGATCTTGATGAAGTCCCAATATTTCATTTACTGCCAAAACTGAACCAGGAAGAAATAGAAAACCCGAATAGGCCCATAACCAGTAAGGAGATTGAAACAGTCATCCAAAATCTCCAAACAAACAAAAGCCCAGAGCCAGATGGCTTCCCAGGGGAATTCTACCAAACATTGAAAGAAGAATTAATTCCTATTCTCCTGAAACTGTTCCAAAAAATAGAAATGGAAGGAAAACTTCCAAACTCATTTTATGAGGCCAGCATCACCTTGATCCCCAAACCAGACAAGGATCCCATCAAAAAAGAGAATTACAGACCAATATCCTTGATGAACATAGATGCGAAAATTCTCACCAAAATACTAGCCAATAGGATCCAACAGTACATTAAAAGGATTATTCACCACGACCAAGTGGGATTTATTCCAGGGCAGCAGGGTTGGTTCAACATCCGCAAATCAATCAATGTGATACAGTACATTAACAAAAGAAAGAACAAGAACCATATGATACTCTCAATAGATGCTGAAAAAGCATTTGACAAAGTGCAACATCCCTTCCTAATCAAAACTCTTCAAAGTGTAGGGATAGAAGGCACATACCTCAATATTATCAAAGCCATCTATGAAAAACCCACCGCAAGTATCATTCTCAATGGAGAAAAACTGAGAGCTTTTCCGTTAAGGTCAGGAACACGGCAGGGATGTCCACTATCACCACTGCTATTCAACATAGTACTAGAAGTCCTAGCCTCAGCAATCAGACAACAAAAAGAAATTAAAGGCATCCAAATCGGCAAAGAAGAAGTCAAACTATCGCTCTTTGCAGATGATATGATACTATATGTGGAAAACCCAAAAGGCTCCACTCCAAAACTGCTAGAGCTTGTACAGGAATTCAGTAAAGTGTCAGGATATAAAATCAATGCACAGAAACCAGTTGCATTTCTTTACACCAACAACAAGACAGAAGAAAGAGAAATTAAGGAGTCAATCCCATTTACAATTACACCCAAAACCATAAGATACCTAGGAATAAACCTAACGAAAGAGGCAAAGAATCTATACTCAGAGAACTATAAAGTACTCATGAAAGAAATTGAGGAAGACACAAAGAAATGGAAAAATGTTCTTTTTTCTTTTTTTTAAAAAGATTTTATTTATTCATTTTTAAATTTTTTTAACTTATTAAAAAAATTTTTTTAAAGATTTTATTTATTCATTTGACAGAGAGAGAGAGATCACAAGTAGACAGAGAGGCAGGCAGAGAGAGAGGAGGAAGCAGGCTCCCTGCTGAGCAGAGAGCCCGATGTGGGGCTCGATCCCAGGACCCCGAGATCATGACCTGGGCCAAAGGCAGTGGCTTAACCCACTGAGTCACCCAGATGCCCCATATCCTCTTTTTCTATTGTGCTTTGTGACTCCCTACAACTTCTTCTGAGTCTAGAAAATTACATTTCTCATACCCAGTGATATGAATTGAATATAGTTGACCAAACTTACTATATACATAGGGGTACTAAAATTTCAAATGTTTAAAAGCACGTTTAAAAATTTTTACCCGGGTATTATTTTAAAAGGATTGACTTTTTAAACCAGGGACGCCTTTTCCTGCCACCTTATCTAAAATTGCAAAACCACTTGTAACTGTCTCGATAGACTTTTTTTTCTTTAGTTTTCCTCTTAGCTTTTATGACTAACATACTGAATATCTTACTTATCCTGTTTATTTTCATTTTCTCTTCATCAGAATGTAAATTCCATGAAGGCAAAGATTTTGTTTGTTTTGCTCACTGCTGTCTGTCCACTGCCTAGAACGTTGCCTGACACAGAGTTGGCACCAAATGAGTATTGGTTGAATGAATAAATAAATTTTAGGAGACACAGGATTCATTTATTCATATCAGGCATTTATTAAGCAGACTCTGTGTGCCTCTGCCTCATATAAGTAAGTAACGGTTTTGGTTTGTGAGTTTGTTTGTTTATTTATTTATTCATTTGTTTATTTTGGTCTGTGAGTATATTCATTCAGTTAACATTTTATTAAATGTGCAGTTCCAAGCGCTCTTGTGCCTAAAGGGGTCTGTGATTTTCAGTATTGGTGTTCAACAGGGCCCTACTGACCTGTAGGAATTAATATGGGCATTAAAAAGATTTCTACAGGTGTAGTTTAAATACTAAGTGTAATTGTGTGAATCACTCCAAGTGAATCATGTACATTTAGAGGATGGGAAGGAAACAAAGAAAAGAGAAATCTTCAAATCCTACAAATCATGCCTGGCCAAGTTAGACCACCCCTTCTGTCACTTGACAATTTTGCCAGGGCGTCAAAGCATTGGAATCATGTGCCTGGGTCCTAAAGCTGGCTCCATGACTCACTGGGTGACCTTGGGCACGTCCCTCAGCCTTTTTGTGTCTCAGTGATCCAATCTGAAAAGTGGAATTGGGTGAGGATAAAAGGAGGTCAAACATGCACTGGGCTTAGGACAGTGCACAGACTAGGGGCTCACCGGTGTCCCTAGTGTTGGTGTGGCTTTATCTAGCTCAGAACACCTTCCTTATTTAGCCTGTTTTCTTGTTTCTTTTTGTGTTTGGAAATCATGTCTAGAATATTTCTCTCATATTTTATTTTATCATCACATCATATTTTATCATTTCTCTCACAGGGGAAGCGAGTGTCAAACTGAATAGAAGTATGTTCAATGTGCTAGCATTGTATTTTCTCGCATTTAAAAAAATTAAGTACTGTGAGATTCATGCTCTAATATTTTTAATTTATTGGAGAAAGGAGAAACAGTGATTATCAAATGTCTAATGATCTTAGTTAGCCCAGAGTTGCTTTCCCTCTCTAGGTGAGCCAGGGATTAGGTACCTTGTGTACACTGTGTCCCAGAAATGAAAACCAAGGGGTAGTAGTTTTTGAATTTAAGAAGAGTTTAGGAGGACAGTTTTCAAGTGCATTTGACCCTGGGGACTTGTGTGTCTGGCCTGGTGCTACTGGGGGATAGATGGTTACGACAAAGAGCCAAGGGTTCTGAAGTCTCCAAGTTGCAGTGGGATCTCCCTCTTCCTGGTGATGGGATTTTTAATCAGTTCCCTGAGTTTTTAGAGAAGCAGAAAAGAGTGAAGAGGGAGTGCGGTGTAGACAGAGACCTTGGTTCAAATCACACTGCTTATAAATTAGCTATAGACTTTGGGCCAAATTGCTGACTCTATCTTGAAGTCCTGCTTTTCTCATCTGTATACGGGCCATAGAAGATTCTCTTTCATGCTGCTGCTAACATAAGACATCCGTTAAATCACTCTGCACTGGTTCACGAAAGATGCCCAGTACGTTGTTGTTGCTGCGATAATGATGGGTAACATCAGTGTCTGCCTTAAAGATTTAGGGACTAAATTTAGGGATCTATTCAACACCAAGCACATAGTATATGTTTTTAAATTGTTCTTACCCACTTCCTTTGGGGCTTTCCTGGGAATGGGTGCCATTCTCCTGCTTCCCCGGAGGGCCGTCTGTACCTTCTGCTCCTGCTTCTCTCGTCTCCAGCAGCATCTCCCCACTCGGACTCCGTGAGTGTTGCTCACTCCCACAGCGCATCTGCCCACATCTCTTGCTTTGTACTCGTGAAACGCAAGAGTCAGAGGAGGATGGCAAAACGGGCCAGTTAGCAAATGCCACACATTTCATCTTCTTGAGCTCTTCAGCTGAAAACATACCCACCTACACCCTTCTCTTCTTCTCAACCCTGATTCTAGCTACTCGGTACTTGAAATCACAGAATTCTAATGCTAAATGGTGTTTTGTCCCGAGGCAGAAAACCGAGGGCCTGCAGGCCAGGGCAGCCCAGAGACATTTTCTTTCACTGCTCACAGTTGTCTTAGGTGGTGTTTTAACACTTTTGAAGTCGCTGATAATATTTTTAAAAGTCTGACACTTCAAAATCAGACTCATAAATGTTTCTGGCTACTCTGGCCAAGTGGGGCATTTGGACAACCCTCAGCCCAGATTCCCGAAGGCAATGCTGGGCTGGAGGGGAGCGGCAGCTGTCCCCTTCCTTAGTGTCTCCTGTGCACACCCAGTCCTTCACTACTGTCTTCCTTCCTTCCTTTATTTATTTTGGTCTTTCTTTATTTATACCTGCATGGATGCTGTCCATGCAAAAAAAATCCGGTTCTTTCCATTTACAGATGTGGCACCTGAAGCCCACTGGGGCTGAGCACCGCTGCTTACAGATCACAAAGTGAGTTAGTAAAATGGGTGAACATGAGAATTCTAGTTTTTAGATTCTTTGGCTTCTGCTCTTTTTATCTCCTTAGCTGAAATTAATGGAAGATCATGGAAGACCTGAGGACGGGTCTTGAACTTTTTTTTTTATGACCAATTTTCAAACGTTTTGGTTCATTATCTTTCCTGGTTAGAGCCTGAGCAAATCTAAATTAATTCACAGGTTCCATCTTGCTCTTCAGTCTTATGTCTTTCCTTCGTTATGTTTTGCAGCCTCAGGCCGGCCCCCCTGTACCCATTCCCAAGCTGTAAGGCACTGATGCTGCTTGCAGACAGAATACAAGGTGACTTCTTTCAATACCATCCATCCAGAAATGGCAAACTCCGATTCCTGCCCCTCAGAGCCAGGCGGTTAACTCGTAGATATGACAGGCTGGGGACACCTGAAGAAAGAGCACACAGCCATTCCTCAGGTGTCCGCTGCTGTGAGGGAATCCTGGGGCGATCACATCTTTTTATGCTTTTCTCTGGAAGGGGGAGCCTCAGATGAAGATTTTACATGAAATCTCTGGCTTTAAACTTGGCTATTAATTCACATTTGTAAATGAAGCGGTTCTGTCTGAAAAGAACAAAGCTTCAAGTTTGTGAGCTCTGCCAAGGAGAAGTCTGGATTGAAAAAAAAAAAAAAAAGAAGAAGTTCAGGTTAAAAAAAAATTGGGGAACAAAAATGCTCAGAGGCTCAGAGTGGCAAAGGGAGATCGACACAGAGCACAAGCTCTGGTTTTAGACAGACTCGGGGTTTGAATCTCAGCTCTGCCACTAGTCCTGCGTGATGCTGGTCAGATGACTCATCTCTGATCTTCAAAACCCTCTTGTGAAAAATATAAGGACCAAAGGAAGAATATAAGTACAATGCCTCTCACACAACAGGTACTGAGTCGAACTCAGCTCCTTTCCTCCGTTGTTGATACTATCTTGGTTTTTATAGGATAGTGCATTTGAATTTAGTCATGTACTTGCTTTGTTGTTCTTTCTCCCCGCATCTCAGAGTACCACGAGTGCAGTGGGTTGAAGACTGTTCCCTCATGCTCACTCTCTTAGGTGTAGGACCAAAAGTGATCCTCTAGGTAGAGATAGGCTGTATAAAATGTTACCTGGTACAATGAAAAGACATTGAAAACAAGTTCCTATTTATGGCATTAAAACTGGAATTAACAATTAAAATACATTCAAATATGGTATTATAAGGTAATCATTCACTGAGAGGAAATATGCTATATTTCCAAGTAGCATTTCCATTTAAAAAACACATAGATATCAGGACAATCCAGAAAGGCTGGAAAATTCAGATGTTCAACTTTATTTTTAGACATTATTTCAGTTTTCAAGGGGAAAAAGACATATTTTATAGTTTTTTTCTTTGTTTTTTGGGGGAGAAATCAAGATATTTCCTACGGGACTTGGATGAACTTCGAGAGAATTCGAAGTGCCTTTCTGAATAATGAAAGCTTTTAGACAGAAGAAATGCTCACCTCCTTCCTAAATATCACCAATGGCAGCTGGGGTGGGGAGTGAGGTTCAATAACTACTAAATAAGACAGAATTTTGGGGTTTAGAGCCTCTATCTATTGATTCTATTATGATCCAGTTAGAAATTATTTGATTTGTGACCATTATTCAGCTAGGGGTAGAAACAAGAAAAGTCACAAAGAAAAGAATGGAGCCAGGGTTCACCAGACCAACCATATCCCCTACTGAGATGGCACCAGAGACAGGGAATCCCGTCTCTATCCATTTGCCTGGTTTACATGTGCCTCTCTCTCCCTCTCTTGCATTCTCTCTCTCTCCCTTGTCATCTGATCTTATAGAATGGCTTTCCATCTTTTTGCCCTTAGCAAAGGATGAGTAATTATAGATACATCCTTAATTTTTTTTTTTTTTTTTTTTGGTGCCTGGTGTATGGCAAGTCTTAATTTCCCTAGGCATATCTTAGTTTAGGGGAAATGTTCCCATGGCAAAGATAAAAAATATTCGATAAAAATCTTTTTATATATTTTCCTATAATTTCTCTTGTAGCTTAGAAGTGGTCTGAGTTGTATGATGTAGCCGTTGCTAGGGAAACTTGCTTTTTAGTGAGCAGCAATTTTCCAAAGCAGATGCATTTCCTCTCTTACTAATGAGTGTGTAAATGGTACCTCTATTGCTTTTTGCCTCCATATTTTGGAAACAACTTGAACTATTTGCTTAGGACAGCAGACATCTGCTTTATAAAATTGAAGCGGATAGACTCCTAGAATGTCTTATTTATATGCAACTTGTGCTGCATATTTCAAAAGCACATTTGCTGTTCTGCACTTTCTTGTTAGAAGACATTTTACACCTGTTAATGGCAGAAATTATTGCTTAGATTAAAAAAAAATAGTCCTGTCTAAAACGTTTAAAAGTATGTTTGGTTGCATTGTGCATCTCATTTGCACCAAGCCAATGGGAGAGAGAGGAACTTTCCTGATTTGGGCTGGGCAGCAGGCTGGAAGTCCTGCTACATAATAGCAAACGGAATATTGTTATGCAAAGTTGAGTGGGAGCAAGGCTATTTCAGAGGCAATAACATTTCCTTCCAGTTCACTGATCCACTAATTTCTATTCACTTTAAACTGCTCTTGTATTTTTCAAAGAAAAAAAAAAAGCTATTTTCTACCATTTGCACTGTTCTAATCTTTGGCTTTGAACAGAATCTGCCTGGATAATAAGGAGGAATGGTCACCCTCCTGCTTTTACAGACAGCTGGTAATGAGTCCAAACACATGCAAATAAGGAGTAGAGCTATTTCCATAAAAGGTGGAGCCACATGCCCTCTCATTATGCTCTCTGGTTTTAGACAGAGGAGAAAGATGGATTTAAGGAATTAGGAAAGGGAAAAGGCCAGAAAAGGAGGGCAGCAGCTTGGGTAACATAAAAGATTATCTGAGCAAAAGACAATGTACTCACAGTTTTTTAAGTATCTCCCTCCCTGAAACAGTCCTCGAAAAGTTTCTAAATTTGGTGGCTTTTTATAGTACCACTAAAATGAAAGGCTGTTATTCTGCTTATTAGTTTAAATTTATAAGAGTGGCCCTCTGATTTGATTATACAAGATCATACATATCTTTTTTCCTTTTGTTAAATCATTTACTCATTTTTTTTTTCTTGGAAGTTTTGTGCCTCTTAACGATCTTCCTTAAAGGGATTAAAACTGCCTTAGCATTGGGTATATTATGGGGATAGTTTTATGGCTTTAGATCTCAGTTTATTCTACTTGAAGCTTTTTAAAAAAATAAATAATATACTTTACTAATATACAATTTCAAGCTGACTTGGCATTCTGGTTGTAGCATGTATAAGGGAGAATAGAATGGTATTAGTATTTTTCTAATATATCTCATACAAGATTATCAATAGGATTCTAATGTACACAGAATGAGAGCCAAATTTTCCAACAAGTTACTTTGAATAGAGACTTTCTCTGCGAGTTTGATGAGGTTATTGCTCCTTTCCCATTCTTGTATTGGGAATGTAAATTACCTCGCTTCTAGGGAATTGTGAGAGTTCTCCCCCCCACCCCCGAGTTAGATATCAGAATAATGTTTCTATTCATGATAGCTTTTTTCTTTTTTTTAACTACACTCTAGACTTCATTTGAATTTCATGAGTTTTTCTGCTAATGTTTCTGCCAGTAGTGGATAGTTTCTCAATCTTTCCTTTTTTTTTTTTTAATTTAACCCCCATGCTTCCCAAGACCTTCGTGGTCTTGAGGAGTACTGGACACTTATCCTGTTGAATGTCTCAGATCTGGATTTGTCTGATTTTCTCCACACCCACCCCCCTGGGTTAGACTAGGGTTACCATATTAGGGTGGTCCCTTGCTTTAGTCATTTTGGGCTACTACAACAAAGTACCATGGATTGGTTCATCTGTTTGTTTGTTTTAAAGATTTTATTTATTTGTTTGACAGAGAGAGAGAGAGAGAGAGAGA
>RCUC01103491.1:0-28369 GCA_003697995.1 Taxidea taxus jeffersonii
GGGCCGGGGGTTAGGAGACCCCGAGAGGGACGCAAGACCTTTGGTTTGAAAGGGCAAAATGAAGACCCCCTAGAAGTCCCTGGAGAGAAAGGAGCTGATAGTCCCAACTAGACCTTGGAGTTTTCTGCTCTCCCAATTTGACCATTGAGCCTCGGCTAGCTTCCATCTTACCGACCACCGCGCTTTGCTACCCACCACCCCTTCCTCGTGCTGTGACCCTCAAGGACTGCCACACTTAGATTAGAGGACTGTAAAGAGGACCTTAAGGTACAGGGGCAGCAGAAAAGTCTCCTTCGATTTTTAGCATAATTCATAGAGGTGACCTATTCCTGAAAAGAATCCAGTGTCAGAATTAATACCTGACACGGCAAAGGAAACAGTATTCGGGTGGGTCCCTCCCTGCTAGCGGGGAGCCCTGGGCTGTTTGGTGACTTGCTTCCTAATGTTGGTTGAAATTTGTGTCTTTCAATAGTTTTCAAACCTCATCCATCCCCGGAAGAACCTTCGGGGTATTAAGAGTACTACAGTCCCAAACATAGGTGAGTGCTCTTAGATAAAGCAGACTGGCCTCAATTAATTAAAAACAACAACAACAACACATTGCTTTCCTCAGGTCTCTGGCAACTGAAATGCCTCTGGCTCCTATTAACTGTCAAGGTCCTCCGCTACCTTCCCAGTCTTTTAACCCACTCCTTCACTGGATGACCCTTGCTGTCAGTGCATACTGTGGAGATGGTGAGAGATCATACACTTTACATTTCTGTTTTGTATTTATTGTTTCTCTTCCATTCTTTTAGATGGTTCTATTAATAACACGGAAGAAGATGATGAAGATGTAGGTAGGAGATAAATTTATTTGCATGTAAACTAGCACTCGTGATTTTCACAATGTGAGCAAATAATATAATCTCAATTGAAAAAGAACTGCCTTTTGTTTTCTTTATAAGTAGTGGCTATCAGAAGAAATACTAAATTAGGAGTAGCTGTATTTTTTTAGGGGAAGTTGAAATGGAATATGCAGGAATGGGCATAGTTTTCAGCTGGCAAGGAAAAATTAGTTCTGGTGGTGATAGAAGTAGGCTTGCTTAAGGTCAGAGGTTGGTATAGCAGCAGAGCATAAGAAACTGGATTCTCCTGTGAAAAGGAATTCTCGGTGTTATGTCATTCTTTCTAGAACCTCCTTTTAGAGGAAAGATGAGAGTAGGAGCGGTCGCTTGATATACAATCTCTGAATGGGAAGGACCAATTTATTAGATTCATTTAGGAGGCTGGATTTTTTCCTGCAATATCATCCTTTTTAATTTTTGCTTTTCTAGTGGATTTGGCAGCTAATTCACTCTTAAACAAGTTAATCCGACAGTCCTTAGTAGAATCCAGTCACCGAGTTGAAGTCTTACAAAAAGATCCCAGCTCTCCACTCTACTCAGTGAAAACGTTTGAAGAACTGCGGCTGTGAGTACTTTTACTCATTCATTGTGGGAAAATGCCAGAAAAAATGGTACCGAACAAAGTAATCTGCTAAAAATAAAAACTCTGAGAATCCCCTTAATGTTCTAATATTTAATATTGAAATGAGATGTATACATTTTGCACTCATTTGAAATATAATTCAAAAAGGAACAGTGGGATACCTGAGTGTGCAGCAGATTGAGAACATCTTGAAGGTAAAATATTCTAACCTTATGCTAATGGGGATAGCTAAGCTCAACACAGCCATATTGCTATTCTCCATACCATAATACAGATACAGGGACACTGATGGCCCAAATACCTTCCCTCAGCCCCTTTAGATAAGTTAGAAGCTGTTACCTTCCTAATTATATTTTGTTGCAGACAGTATTAGAATGAATAACTTTCCAAAATGGGTTTGCATTTTTGAGGGATCTATCAACTAGCATTAAGGAACTGCATTTTAACAGGAAGAGTTACTGATAGGGACTTATGTAGAGGGGAAAAATCCAAAACCCCAGTGCCCCAACAATTTCTAAATGAAAGAAGAAGCCTACCTGTGATTAACAGTTGGCATCCAGTAATCTGCCAACTAACCAAATGCAAAACGTACATGTCACTGAAAGTGGAAGCTTTCCAACCTATGTCATTTTCTCTTCTTTCTGTCAACTGTCATGAGATCCCAGGAAAGATGCGTTTAAAAATGCTGGCTCAATCAAAAGAAATGAATCTTACCATTTGCGATGACATGGATGGAACTAGAGCATATTATGCTTAGCGAAATAAGTCAACTGGAGAAAGACAACTATCACATGATCTCCCTGATATGAGGAAGTGGAGATGCAACAGGGGTGGGAGTTAAGGTGGTAGGAAAAGTAAAAATGAAACAAGATGGGATCGGGAGGGAGACAAACCAAAAGAGACTCTTAATGTCATAAAACAAACTGAGGGGGGGTGGGGGGGAGAGGGGTTGGGAGAAGGTGGTGGGGTTACATTATATGTTTAAATAAAGCTTAAATTAAAAAAAAAATGCTGGCTCAGGGGTGTGTGAGTTGCTCAGTCGGTTAAGCGTCCAACCCTTGATTTCAGCTCAGGTCATGATCTCAGCATCGTGAGATCAATGAGCCCTCCATTGGGGTCTCCGCTGGGCATGGAGCCTGTTTAAGATAGTCTCTCTCTCTGCCTTTGCCCCTGTCCCCTTAACCCACCCCACTCGTGTGTCTTCTTGCTCTCTCTCAAAAAAAAAAAAATGTTGGCTTAGAAGAATGAGGTAATATTGTGTCCTCTGCTTCTAGACAGAATTGATGTTAAGGATTACCTCAATAAAACTTTGTCTTCTCTGAAAATTGCTATTAAAGAAACAAAGATTGTTATTCATTAAAAAGAATTAAACAGTATGGGCCTCTGGCTGGCTCAGTTGGAAGAGCATGGGACTCTTGATCTGGGGGTCATGAGTTCAAGCCCCATTTTGGGTGTAGAGATTACTTAAAAAAAAAAAAGAAACTATAAATCTGTTTTCTGTTTGTGTAGAAAATAAGACTCTTCTGGCAAATTGATATACTTCTATCAGATGAGTTTTTCCTTTTTTGCTTGGTTCAACCAAAAGTTCAATGTTAGGCTATTACTACTGTCCTCAGCCTAGGCTTATAGCATAGCTTATTATTTGAGTCATCCAACTATACAGGCGCAATTGTGTATGTTTGGGAGTCAAGGTGTAAATTGTATATTTCTAAATACTGAAGCCCAGTTCTAGAGTGACTTAATTTAGAAATACACCTTTTGAGTCTGTATTTCTGGGGCTACTGACCAATTGTAGGCTTTAAGTGTGTGCTTTTTCTTTTTTTTCTTTCAGGAAGGAAGAGTTATTAAAAGGGATCTATGCAATGGGATTTAATAGACCATCCAAAATCCAAGAGATGGCTCTCCCTATGATGCTGGCCCACCCGTGAGTTTCCAGGGTGGTGCTGTTCCAACTTGGATTTTAGTCTCCTGTATGAAGTTTATGCCGATGTGTCTCTTCTTTTCTACAGACCCCAGAACCTCATAGCCCAGAGCCAGTCTGGAACAGGCAAAACAGCTGCTTTTGTCTTGGCAATGCTAAGCAGAGTCAATACGTTGGAATTGTTCCCACAGGTAAGGAAAGGTTGAGGGAGAGAGGGGAATGCTTGCAGTGCCAATGATATTTTAGTAATGGGTGATATTATTGCCATGCTATGATAGCATGTAGAATAGACATTCCTTCTCAAAATCACAGAGCATTGGGCAGCAGGATGGCACGGTGGAGGGAGTGCAGGCTTTATAGTTTGACGTGTTCTAGTCCCAGTCTCTCTGCTTACTACTAGAATGTCTTAGGTGAGTTAGTAGATCTTCCCAAGTCTGTTTCCCTGTCTGGAAGGATAACATCTCTAAAGGCGTGGATCATTCCTGACTCTGAGCACAGTGCCTGGCTCATAGAATGCCTCATAGAATTGTCATGTAGATGAAATAATGAAATAACATACCCCTTTCACACTGCACTTGGCCTGAAGTGAGCATTCACGAGTGGTGGCCGTAGAGCTGTAGGACCAAAGCAGCACCTGGTCCGCTGCCTCCTGTAGCAGAGGGGAGACTGAGGCTTGGGCAGGGAAGTGTCTCGCATGAGGTCACAGATAGCCAAGAGTGACTGAGCAGGGACTGGAAGTGCGCTTGCCCTTCTCTTGGTCTAGCTTCCACTTTGGGCAAGTGTCTGGTGCTCTTCCCCTGTATCTCCAAAGCTGTGCTCATCAGCTCATTTGACAAGCTGACTACCTGAGTATTGAGCGCACCCCATGCAAAGGACTCCTTCAGGAAGCTTGCAGTTTGTCAGCAAGATAAGCTGGGGATGTGGAAGACTGGTGCCTGGCATATGAAATTTTATGCTTTTTTAGACAGGTTCACTGAAATACATATTCAGGGTTTGGTATTATGAATAAAAATTTTTCAGGAAAAGCTGTGCTTGAACCCATGTTAAGAAATGTGTGGAAACAGTTGTTAGCACTTTAACTCTGTTTTCCCGTCCTTTGTATCACAGATACTTAATTGAAGCCCATAAATGCGTTAAATATCACCAGTCTCTTCCATCAATATCTTCATTCCTCAGCAACCACCAGATATAGGGGCTGGAGGGAACAAAGGGAAGAATTTTAGGGAATATTCTGCCAGAGGTGTATATAGTGGATTGGATCAATCAGGAAGTGTTCTGGAAATAGGCAGACTTTTAATAGCAGGGAAGAAGTGACAAGGGTGACACTCAAGCAGTGATTTGCCTTGCATTTCCTTTCTTCTTGATTCTCAGCCTCCCTACACCCCACCCCACAAAAAAGCGGGATCTGTGGTTCTGCATAACTCTTTAGAGAGGAATATATAAAGGTATTTCTCTATCCTTCAGTCCCTTCTCTCCTTCCATACTCAACATTCACCTCAGATCTATCAGCTGCTAAATTGTGTTCAACTGAAAATACTTTATTCATCCCAAATCTCCCAGTTTCGCACAAAACTTGCGTCTCCCTGTGTGAATTTCAACTGTACCTCAGATTTGCGTGATGGCTTATGTGAGCCTCGCGATTTCCCCCCTCCTTTCTCTCGCAGTGCCTCTGCCTAGCTCCTACTTACGAACTGGCTTTGCAGACTGGTCGCGTGGTCGAACGGATGGGAAAATTCTGTGTGGATGTTCAAGTGATGTACGCTATTCGAGGGAATCGCAGTATGTACCAGTAAGCCAGGCCTGGCGGATTTTGTAATTCCGGACTCCACCACCAGCAAGCATGTTCTGTACCTTCTCGGCTTTCTCGTCTCTAAAATGGGAGCCATCACAGCACCTGTCCCAAGGAGCTGTGACTGGAATTTAAATGAACCGATGTAGACGCAGCACTGTGTACATGCTTGGCACTTAGTAAGGACCCCGTATATGTTAGCTGCATCATTCCCACGTCCTGCAAGATGATGGCTTTGTTTCTTTGAGGCTCAGTTGTTTTTTTGCAGAACAGCTTGTATGTTTAACATTTTCATTAAAGTATTACATGTGCATAGCAGGAAACAAAAATGTTAAAAACAGAGAAGGTCAGAAGATAAAGGTGGAAGTCGTTCTTCCCTGTCATTCAAAAACCTGTTTCCAAGGATAATAGTTTTATTCACAAGACCTCCATGGTTTGCTTTCTTTTTTCAGTTCATACACATGAGGATGTACATGTATGTATCTGTTTTTGTAGAGTATTTATGAAGATGGGAGTGTTTTTTTCATAGTATCTAAAAAAGTACATGTTTTGGACATCTTTCTATATCCATGAATATAATTCCACCTCATTGTTTTGCCTAGCTTTATAGTTTTCCATAATTTATTTGATGTAACCCATTGGTAGTACTGTGCTTATTTTCCATTTGGGAACAGTTGATTGGTTTCTCACAGCTGTGCCACTGTTTCTATAAGGCGATGGGATCGCTGAAGGGTGGCTTTTTCACTGACTGTGGGGCAGAATCTAATGGCAGGACTGTTACTACTCTAAACCTAGAAACAGGGGACTTATCCTAAAGCTCTGCAAATCCAAATCCTCAGTTACCCTCAGGTTTTACACTTAGAAAATCATCACGAAATATACTTTCGCTTCACAGTCCTATGTTCTGTGGTCCCGAGTTGTGGACTGTGAGGGTCCTTTGCATCTGAAAGAGTCTTCCAACCCTTTTCTCCCCAGTTCCCAGAGGCACGGACGTCACCAAACAGATTATAATTGGCACTCCTGGGACTGTCCTGGATTGGTGTTTCAAGCGAAAATTAATTGACTTGACTAAGATTCGTGTGTTTGTCCTGGATGAGGCGGACGTGATGATTGACACACAAGGATTCTCAGATCAAAGCATTCGGATTCAGAGGTAAGTTTCACATTCACCTTTTTTTCCCTGGATCTTCGGTGTGGAGGGGGAGTTTGATTTGTCTGCTGCTCCCGGTTGTCTTCACGGCTTGATTCCCTACTTCCTTTGCTTTTAAAACAAACTTGGGAGTTCAGTATTTTCACCAGCTCAGCGGGCTTTTAGACTGCTATCATTTCCCCACTTCTTTAGTTTGTCATCTTGCCTGATTGGTTTTGTTTTCACTGCAGGCCTACACGTGGAACCCACCAAATTGTGCCACTAATTTTGCTATTAAGAGCGAAAGTCTAAAGAGAATTTATTAAAGCCTGCAAAGGCTGCTGTGGAGAGTAGAGAACATAGTAACTTTGAATCAGGAGCCCCATGGTCTAGTCCTGATTTTGCCTCTCATTTGTCAAGTAAATTCTGTTGTTTTCCTAGGCCTCTGTCTCTCAGGATCACCCAAGGGTCTTAAAATTACACATTATCGGGCCTAACCTGAGCCTTACTGGTTCAGAATTTCTGGGAGTGGGCTCTAAGGATCTGTGTCACTTATTAAATTCACATAGTACTGAGGGGCATGTGGGTGGCACAGTGGGTTAAGCATCCCACTTGGTCTCGGCTGAGATAGTGATCTCAGCATCTTGAGATGGAGCCTTGAGTTGGGCTCTACACTGAGTGCAGAGTCTTCTTGGGCTTCTCTCTCTCTGCCCCTCCCACTCCTGCCCTGCCCAAAATAAATAAGTAAATCTTTCAAGAAAAAAACCAAGAAACAAGCAGTTTTGAAAGACCTGTAATGAAAAACAATGCCCCTTCTAGAGAATCTCTATTTTGGTATTAACCTTCATATGTTTAAATAGTATGCTCAAATGGCTATTTCTTAGTGTGTCAGTGTCTGCTGACTGCTCGTACAGAAAGTGGGAAGCCAGCCCTTTGGTACCACCGTCCCCCGCGCCCCCTGCTTCCTGTCCCCTCTGCCACCTCTCTGTGCTTACCTCCTAAGAGTTGGCTACCTTAGTAGTGTTGTTATCATTAGGGCATTATAAATACTGTTCACTGTCACACAGTGTATTACTATAATTATGCTTTTTCCTTATACAGCTCTACCCTTGAATTAATAATTGCCTGTTTTCCTTCGTTTGGTTAGTATCACTGGCTGGGGATATACTTAATATTTCTCTGCCTATTTCATCATATGTGTTTTAATGTCAGTGGTATCTCCAAATAGGCAAATACATTTAAAAACTCCATCAATGTCTTTTTATCCTGAAGCTCTCCCAAGCTCTCCAGTTTCAGTCTGGACTGGTTGTACAGCTGTCACTATAGGTCTTGGAATCTCCCGTTTTCTCGGTGCTTTTTCTTGGTTACTGTCAGTTTACTTAGTATTCGGGAGGATATTCTCTAGTCGCTTCCTAAAAAGACTGTTAGGAATTTCACTTTCCATCTCCCACATGTCTGAAAGTGTCTTCATTGTAGCTGTAAATCAGATCTTTTGATTGACAGCTTGCTTGCATGTGGAATCCAAGTTAATTCTTCCAATAAGTTCTGAGTCACTGTTGAAAACAAAATTTTTTTAAGATACCATAATACTGTCAGTTCCTGTGTTGTTGCTGACAAGTTTAATGTCATCCTGATCCTCAAACTTTTGTAGGTAATCTGTTCTTTGTCTCTAGAAGCTTTCAGAATCTTCTATCTCCACTGTATTCTAGAACTTCTCAATGATATGCATTGGTTTGGGTACTTTTTTTCTCATCCATTGATCTAGACACGTAGTGCACTCATCCTCTTCATTTGCAAAATTTGTACCTCGCAGATCTGGGAAAATTTCTTAGGTTATTTCTTTCCCTACAGTGACCAGCTTTTTAAAGAGCAGGATACAGTCATCGCAGACAAAAAAAATATATATGTAATAATATAATATAGAAAAGATAGTCATACACATGTGTTATTAACATAAAAATATGGGAAATACATGTTTCTTTTAAATTATATATCACCCTATATTTTCTGTTACATAAATGCTACTGTTTGGGGCACCTGGGTGGCTCAGTCGTTGAGTGTCTGCCTTTGGCTCAGGTCAATATCCCAGGGTCCTGGGATCGAGCCCCACACTGGGCTCCCTGCTCAGCGGGAAGCCTGCTTCTCCCTCTCCCACTCCTCCTGCTTGTGTTCCCCTCTCTTGCTGTGTCTCTTTCTGTCAAATAAATAAAATCTTTAGAAAATAAATAAATAAACATATGCTACTATTTAAGCAAAACAGAACTGGTTAACAGTGGCAATTAGTCATAATTATTAATACAATTAGTTAAATGAATAACATGTATGAGAAACATATAATGGTATTTTATAATATCATCTTTGACAGCAATTTATTTTAATCTCTTTAAATTCATTATTGGCTGCTTAAATTTTGTGCTCTGTGCCATTGTATATTTTTAAGATACTCAAATAAAAGACTTATTATGAGGATAATGTCAATACAGTAGGACTAATTAAATAGCTGTTACCTGTGTTTAAAGACCCAACCAGCACAGTCAGCTATTTCTACTCTTTCCCTTTCCTCTTCCAGTAATAATTCTCTGAACTTCTTTTTTTGTATGTGGTGGGAAATTTTACATTGGACCGTAAAATTCATTTTGCTGACTCCTGCTGTTCATCCAATGTGCTGTGCTCTTCACAAAAGTGTTCAAGCATGCACTATTTAAGTTTACTTACTACCAACACTAGGTTTTTAAACACACAGGCATTCATGTCTAGCTTTCTAGAAATGTTGACATCCGCTCTGTCTGCAGGCCTATTTGGTAGATCAACAATTTGTCATTCAGATCCCTTGCATCTGTAAATCCACCATTTAGGTTCTCCACGTCTAAAATGTCCATCGTTTTCAAATGCTCTGAAGTACATCAGCTACCATTGTGGTTCTCAAGGAAAATGGTGGTGAAGCACGGAGGCGATTTAGGCTTGTGAAATCAAAGATGGATTCTAAGTAAGTTACAGTTTGTAGCAAAGGAACAAGAAAGTCTTGTTCAACTGGGCTGCCCTTTTCTGGTGACATTTTTGAGTTCTGCAGCAGCCTTATTTCCTAAAAAATGAGTAATTTTTTGCTACGAGTATTTGTACATAACACTAAGACAACTCAGGGGCTAACAGTCTCCTAAAAGCAACTTCACAGGTCATCACACAGTTTTGGAGAAACAGCATTTTACTACAATCATTTACTATGATCATCTCCTCCATTCCCACCTTCAGCGTATTTTCAGATTAGAGAAGGACTTTCTTTTTGTCTCACACTTTGAAAATATGACTTAATGACTGGGCAACTTTTTAACTTCTTCCCATGGCCTCAACAGTGATAGTATCGTACAGGCAGATGTCCAGGTGACTCTCCAGGTGACTCTCTCCTTCCATTTCCATACAGGTAAAAATCTTACCAGGTACCTCTGCAAGTTCTAAGGAAGCTGAAAGTAAGCAAAAACTTTGATAATGAAAGCTCAGTATCACAATTAAGCAAATGATTCGCCTTTTAGAAGTGCTGTGCACAAAGCATGCAAGATATTTAGGTGGCAAGATCTTTTCGTTTACTGAGTGGAAGCTTCCAGAATTTACATTCGCACTGTCTGCTACACATGCAGACAGTCGAGCAGAAGCTAGTTTGTATTTGGATGTGATATCATCAATCTTATGTTTTAGATTTTCTGTGTCTCATTAAAACTTCATAGAAGTCAAGAAGATATTTCGAACTCCCACTTTCCAAATCCTAAGAAATGGGGGAAGGTATTTTTTGTTGCTGTGATTTGACATAGCACCTGGTATAGTGTACAAAGTACGACCACTGGTAAGATCTTCCAGAATTAGCTCTCCACTGAATGTGGTAAGGCATCCGTGGTCAGAATGTCTCCATTTGTTCACCTGCAGGACATTTCACTTGCAAGCACGGAAGCATGCGATGTAATTTCACTGTTTCCTAGAGATACCAAGGGTGGAATGCACTAATGCATGTCTCTCTGTGCAGGATGGCCAGACGAGTTCAGCATTCCCTGCTTCCAGCTGAGCACAGGTGCTTTCCAAAGGCAAAACAACTTTGAATTTAGAAGTGTTGCCTGTCTCATCCTGAACTTGAGAGGTTCAGTGTCCATATATACTTTTCTTTTTTTTTAAAGATTTTATTTGTTTATTTGACAGAGATCACAAGTAGGCAGAGAGGCAGGCAGAGAAGGAGGAAGCAGGCTCCCTGCTGAGCAGAGAGCCCCATGCAGGGCTCCATCCCAGGACCCTGAGATCATGACCTGAGCCGAAGGCAGGGGCTTTAACCCACTGAGCCACCCAGGCGCCCCCATATGTACTTTTCATGTCTCCTTCCCACCAAGCCTTGCCCTCTGTTCTTCCTTCATGCAGTGCAGTGGCTCTGTTTCTGGTATTTACCTCTTTCACCCAGTTGAATGTGTCCTTCTGTCTGTCATTAAAATAACACAGTTATTTGACTTTCTTGTCCTGTCTTGTCTGGATTGCCCTGGCTTTCTCTGTTCCTTTTCTGTTAACTTCCTTTTCTTGTTATGGGTGCAATATGCTGCTATTGTCTCTCTGAGAATATTAATTTGAGTGTTTACAATTTTTTTTCTGTTCTCAGCATTGGCTCTGAATTATCTAAGTTTCTCCTTTTTGTCTCTTTGCTCTGCCTCTCTTGTGGTGGACCTTTCCTCCTCATATCTGGTGATACTTGGCTAGCCTTTCTTAACCTATGGTTGAGAACCAAGAAGCTTATTGGCAGCTCTGGGTGCATGGTTGGGGCTTGTGACTTGGGCAGCTCCCCCTAGGATGCTTGTTACTTGCAGGTTATTAGAACTATGGAATATCTCTCATCTCCTCCCTAGGAAACGTACACTTGGTTGCTGGCCTCCTGGGAGCAGGGCCAGGGAATGGGCTGCATATTCATATGCATATTTTCATTCCCTATTTTCAGCTCTCTGCTTTACTCTCACCTTCTGCTGAGGCTGGCATCCCCAAGTCTGGGATTTCCGCACAGGATAAACCTCTAGTCTCCTACTTGCACATGCCCAACTGCCTGAAATAAAGTGGGATCCAGCTACTCCTTATACACATTTTCAGCCAGACTTCTTATTTAAAATAGTTTTGGCCAGGGGCGCCCAGGTGGCTCAGTCGGTTAAGCATCTGTCTTTGGCTCAGGTCATGATCCCAGGGTCCTGGGATCGAGCCCCGCATCAAGCTCCTTGCTCAGTGGAGAGCCTGCTTCTCCCTCTCCCTCTGCCTGCCACTCCTCCTGCCTGTGATTGCTTTTTCTTTCTCTGTCAAATAAATAAAATCTTTAAAAAATATTTATTTTGGCCAAAGATCAAGTGAGACTCCCTTCTTGCCATCCTTTACCAGTAAGTTGGTATATTTACGTATAACTGAGAACGAAAGACTCGGAATTCCGGGAAAGATCCAATAGTCAAAAAGAGAATATTTCACTTCAAGAGAATATTAAGTAGTAATTAGGGATTTATGTTGCTTGTTCATTCCTCTGTTGTTGATTTTCTTTTGCTTAAACAAGATTAAATCATAGTATTGTCCCATAGAAATATAATACAAGCCACTTGTGTAATTTTAAATTTTCTAATAGCCATATTTTAAAAAAGGTGAAATTCATGTTATATTTTATTTAACTCAATATATCAAAAAATATCATTTAACAAGTTCTCAATTTAATCAATATAAAAATCATTAATGAAATAGTTTACATGATTTGTCTCATCCTAAGTCTTCAAAATCCAGAGTGTTCTGTAGAATAGCCCATGTTTCCTTTCCTGGTGTAATCTGTGTACATTGTCTTTTTGGCATGAAATATCTCAAGCCTTGGGATGCCAGTCCTGGTGTCAGCTTTTTCCAGATGGAGAACCGTGATATAGTAAATGGCCAAAAGGCCCCCCTTTCCCTCCCCCACCATCTCCCCCCGACCCAACACAGCAAGCTAATGCAGAATTTTCCTCGTATCTTCTAGCACACCACCCCTGCTTTCTCTGGTACCTGGTGCTCATAGCTCCAAGAACTCTCAGAGGTTCTGAGGGAGCCACTACCTTTGCATCTCAGCCACTATCTGCATCACTGTTTCCATCTGTACCGCTCACATGAGGGCGTCATCTTCTTTCCCATCTTCCAGAAATACATTGAGTTATCACATCTGCCCATTTTTCCTCTTCTGTTTACATTGTAGATTCATATCTTTCTGTCTCCTTATAATCATGCTTGTTGTACGTGGGAAGCTGGGGAGGTACGGCTGTAGACAGTCTACCGTAGTTGCCCAGAAGTCCATCAAATTGTTACTTGGAAAAGCTCCCCAGACAACCCATGTTCAGGCTTAACATAGTACCTGGGAGTCACTGGACTTCATAATCTCCCCCACTCTCCTTTAACACTAACACCGTATCTTCTAGATGCTATGTCTTCTCAAAAGTGGTGATTTCTCTCTGGTGAAATCAGATTAAGTTAAAATTTATTGATATATACAATATGTTCAGAGAAATACATGAATCACAAGTGTACAGCTGAGTGAAAATTCAAAGAGGTTGGGTTCATGAGATAATAGCCCAGACCAAGAACTAGAAGTTTACCAGCCCTCCAGAGGTCCCCTACGGCTCCTTTCCTATATCCCCAGCCTCTGCCTGCTTCCATCCCTGCCGCTTCTCCCCAGGGTTAACCTCTGTTCTGACTGCTGGCTTCGTAGAGCCATTTTGCCCATTTTTAAACTTGATGTGAATCAGCCCTGTGTTTGCTGCAGGTTCAGCTCACAGTTTGTGTGCAGTAGCATTTCCCCTGTGTTCCCCTTTTGTTTCTACCCAGGTCCTTCCCATCCCAAAGAAGGTGAGTGTGGCTATTGTTCTTTTTCTCCCAAGAAGTCTAACACCTGCCATTGAATGACTGGCCTGTTTCCTTCTTACCATTTCACTTTGTGTGAGACGAACACCATGAAGAATACCTAGATGAACACTCAGGTCTCCTGACTGCCTTGCTTAAGAAGAAAATGGGCTTGAAAGACCTCCAGACCCTCCAAAATACATATCTAAACTTTGCTCTTGAGCTCCACACTCAGCTCTCCAAATTCTTGGTGGCAAAGAGGGGCAGGACACGTGGCCCTTTGCACAGGAGTGGAACTTGTGGCAGGTAGCCTCTCCCCCACTGACCCCTGGTGGCAGTGGGCAGGACATGCTTGAAGCGCCCTCCCTCCCCCCACCCCAAGAAGAGCAACAAGGATGGCAGTAGCTGACCATGTCTTCCCTTCTCTTACAGAGCTTTACCTTCTGAGTGCCAGATGCTCCTCTTTTCAGCGACCTTTGAGGACTCTGTGTGGCAGTTTGCAGAGCGAATCATTCCAGACCCTAATGTTATCAAATTACGAAAAGAGGAGCTAACCCTGAACAACATCCGACAGTATTACGTGTTGTGCGAGAATAGGAAAGACAAGTACCAAGCCCTGTGCAACATCTACGGCGGCATCACCATTGGGCAGGCCATCATCTTCTGCCAGGTAATGGTGCTGAGATCTGTCCTCACCGTGCCTGGACTCGCCCGCAGGAGTGGAGGGGACAGTGATGCTAATAAGGGCCAGAGACCCAGGCACCCCCATCAGTACTTTGGGTGCAGGAGCATATTTAATCCTCAGAAGCACTTGGGAAAGAAATGAATCCATATGTAATGGGAGGAACTTAGAAAGATTAAGTAACGGAATAGGGACTTCAAGATGACATTAAATAGAGGCCTCCCTATTTTAGAAGGATTGCTTCTGACACTTCCCCATGTAGGTTGATGTTCATTGTGGGGTTTCTAACAGGTCCCCTCCATCAGATTAAGAATATTCTTTTCTAGTTCCTGACTTACTGAGTAAAGTAGCCACTCAGTCACTTAATATTATCCTATTTTTATTTTTGTATTTATTTTTTGCTCTCCGACATGTTTCACATTCACATCTTGGCCTTATTTTCTCTCTGCTGTGTGAACACTGTAAGCTCCGTGAGCTCAGGACCTCCTCTGTCTTACTTTCATAGTCCCGTTAGAATTGGCACCCGCCTGGCACAGGGACAGCACTGAGAGCATAACTTGTAGAATAAAAGCAAGCTCACTTCTGCCACGGACTAGCCATGAAAACCTTCAGCACGTGACTTCATGTTTTTAAGCTCTGGGTTTTGTTTATTTTTTAATTTTTTAAATGAAATGAGGTACCTGTTTCATATTGTGAGAACAGTGACCGTAATGCATGTAAAGATCTGAGCGAGACACCGGGAGATAGGAAGCACTCTTACAGTCCTAAGGTTGTCTCTACTATGTTATTCCATTTTGTCATCATCCTACCGCAAGAAGCCAAAGCTCCCACAGGTTGAGAGGATATGACCCTGAGCAGCATGGGAGGTGCCCCATTCAATGGTTCCTCTTAGGGCTTAAGGGAGAGGTAAAGCACAGCTCCCAAGCAGCCCTTTCTGGCTTCCCCGCCGTGCATATGTGAGCATGGCAAACACAGCCAGTCTGCTTGGACGTGGGGTGCTATGCTGGGTTTTGTGTTTTCACATAGACTCGTCGAAATGCCAAGTGGTTGACTGTGGAGATGATGCAGGACGGCCACCAAGTGTCTCTGTTAAGCGGAGAGCTGACCGTGGATCAGCGAGCCTCCATCATTCAGAGGTTTCGGGATGGGAAAGAGAAAGTTCTTATAACGACCAATGTCTGTGCTCGAGGTGTGTGCGCCCGCGCGTGTGTGTGTGTTCGTGTTCAACGTCAGGTTTATTGAAGTGTGATTTACATATAGTAAATCTCACTGATTTTAAGTTTACAGTGAGTGTTGACAAACATGCAGAGTCATGTGACCATCACCATAATCAAAGTACAGAACACTCCCCTCTCCCTCCAGAACTTGCTTGTGCTCCTTTCTAGCCAGCCTCTTCCTTTTATCATCTGACCCCTAGCAACTACTGATCAGATTTCTCTTTATTTTTGTCTCTTTCAGAATGCTATATAAATTAAATCACATAGTAGTCAGCCCTTGTGTCTGACTTACTCCACTCAACATAATGCTTTTGAATTCGTCAGTGTTGTGACTTATATCAGTAGTCCAGTCCTTTTTGTTGCCGAGTAGTAGCCATTGAATGGGTGTACCACAATTCATCCATCACCAGTTGAGGGACATTTAGATTATTAACAGTTTGGGGCTATTTTGAATAAAGCTATAAGTATTTATGTATAGGTTTTTCAAAGACCTGTTTTCATTTCTCTTGGATAGGTATCTAGGAGTAGGATTTCTGGGTCATACGGCAAATGTATATTTAGCTTCATCAGAAACTGTCTTCCAGAACGACTACCTCTTTATCCCCACTAGCCGTGCTAGAGAGTTCCAGTTCTTCCGCTTCCTTGCCAGCAGCTGGTGGTGTCACTCTTTAGTCATTCTAGTAGATGTATGTGGCATCTCATTGTGTGTTTAACTCATGTTGCCTAATGATGTTGATCATCTCAGAGGTGTTTTTAACTTCAAAACTATTGACTACTGAGGGAAAAAATTCTTTGTTTTTTTCAAGAGATGGGCCTTCCTACAGACTTCATCCTTCCTGTACTCTTGCCTAGACCCCATACTCAGTGTTTCCTAATTCATTCTTAGTTCAGCAGAACTAAGAATGGGGAACTGCAGAAGGGGAACTGCCAAGCTATGGAGCTCAGAACTGTGGAAGAGTAGCCTGAAAAAGGATGAGGTCCCAGCCCCTTGGGAGCTCGGTGTCTAGATGCTTGGCTGTCTAGACCAGCGCTGCTCAATAGAACTTTCCACATTGATGGAAATAATCTGTTCTGTGCTGTTCAGTTCGTAGCCAGTGGCCATATATGGCTAGTGTGACCAAGAAAATGAATTTTTTAAAATTAAAGTTGGATAGCCATACTGGACGGCATGACTCTAGACCTAGGAGGTAAAAGGGCACCAGGAACTCCAACGAGGACAAGGATTGTGACCCAGACAGCTTTCTGTGCTGGGGGACGGAGGCACTGGGGAATCAGAGAAGTCTTCCTAGGGAATATTAGACGTGAAAGGATTTATTTGAAGGAAGGGTAGAGAATCTAGTTGGGTAAAAATTGGCAGTTTGCTTGGAAAATGGCAAGACCATGTGGCTGTGTCGTTGGATCTGAGTCAGGAAAGGAAGAGGTGAGACTTTGGGTGCTGGGAATCTGAAATTGTTTGTACTTCGCCCTGTGCAGTTGGGACAGCTGGGTCCTGAACACGAGTGTTCTGGATGTTGTCATGGTGACTGTGGTCGGAGAGATTAGAGGAGAGAAGAGGGGTTTCTGGCTGGACGTTGTTGTAACAGTGAGACAAAGGATAGAAAAGACCTGGATGGGGGCGCCTGGGTGGCTCAGTTGGTTAAAGCCTCTGCCTTCGGCTCAGGTTATGATCTCAGGGTCCTGGGATCGAGCCCCACATCGGGCTCTCTGCTCAGAGGGGAGCCTGCTTCTGCTGCTGTCTCTTTGCCTGCCTCTCTGCCTACTTGTGATCTCTGTCTATCAAATAAATAAATAAAATCTTTAAAAAGAAAAGAAAAGACCTGGATGGGAGGATGGCCAGGGCGTGGTGCAGAGTGGGGTTCCAGGAAGGATGGGGACACTAGATGGGGGCCGCTGGGGACTTACACAGTAGGAGTGGAGAGGAGACTGTGGCTCTTTGGGTGGTGAGAGCCCCTGTCCACAACACACACGCAGCCTTCTGTGGAACTAGCTTCTACTGATGCTCTTGAATTGAGCATCCTAGACCTGTGCAAGCAAACTGCCTGACCAGAGTATCAACTACCATGATGGAAAACCAGGTTTTATTTGTAAATTGTGACTGTTACATGAGAATTCCCTTGGCAGATGTGGTTTGTGAATAGCTATGTCCTCAGGAAACAGCTGCAGGACCTTACAGTGTCTCTTCTCTTCTAGGGATCGATGTGAAGCAGGTCACAATTGTTGTGAACTTTGATCTCCCTGTAAACCAAGCTGAGGAACCAGACTATGAGACCTACCTTCACCGCATAGGGCGGACAGGACGCTTTGGGAAAAAGGGCCTCGCCTTCAACATGATTGAAGTGGATAAGCTGCCCTTGCTCATGAAGATCCAGGATCACTTTAGTAAGTAGTGTCTCTTGCCGTGGGACCCATGGACTCTGCTGATGTTGACAGTGATGAGGTGTGTCACACACCTTATGCCCAGAGGCTTAGGGTAGCTTGGGGGCAGGAGCCAAGGAGTGGGAGACTTCTAACTCACAGTGCCAGAGTCTCCACAGTGAGACAGTTGGTGAAATCATCCATATATAGTAGTTGAACAACAATCCAAAAGTCCGGTGGAATGAGTATGAGTTCAAGTTTATGTTACTGCCCATTGTAGGACCTGGGGCAGCTTTTCGTGTCCCATAAAGCACCATCCGAAACAAAGTAATAAAGTCCTTTAGGATTATATTCTGTCCCCAGCTTCCTCTCTTATTTACATTTTTCCCTTCCTCTGGCCTCGCCCTAACAACTAAGATGGTCCTGAATTCTGAGATCTGCTGTCCTTCCTCCAGCCCCCCCATCCAAACAAGGCAGGCTCCCCGATAACCTGCTGGGGCCTGGACTGGCAGCTTGCCCTCTGACGGAAACTGATGGAAACTAGAAGGGTGACCTAAACCGAGGTGTCAACCTCTCAAATTACCCCATGCCCCAAAGCCCATGGATATGGCTGGGGAGCAGGGGAAGAGGAATACCTAAATGACCCCAAATATATCTTCACCTTTTGTGAAAAATCGTACTTAACTTTTGTGGGAAGCAGTGGACCCTGTCCTGGGGGAATGCACAGGGGCACGTGTACGCAGTCTAGAATCAGACTGTAGCATGTCCAGGGCCCCTTCAGGGAAGCTACTAAAGCACCCTATGGTAGGAGAAGCAAGGAGGGTTGGGGGAAGGAAGAACCTTATAGTCCGTCCACTCTTGCTATGGTAAGTGCCGTATTACCTAGTCTTGGGAAGCGAGCTCAGTGGAGGAGCCTCAGCCCCTCTCCCTATTACGACCCTGCACCCCACACCCCCTCACGCTCACCGCCCCCCCACCCACACACAGGTTTTTTTCATCACTCCTAGCACGAGTAGGCCCCTTCCTAGGCTCCCCTTACTTGCGCTCTGGCCTTTTTCCTACCCAAGCTGTCTAGACATGCATGTTCTATTGTTCAGTGCGTTTGATGCTATTTTAGTCAGTATTGATTGGTTATTTTGATACCATCTCTTCCTTAACTGATCTTGAGAACATTCTTCTCTCAAGGCTTTCCATGCAAGGGGTCACAGGAACACATATCTGCAAAAGTGTCACTGTCTTCAGAAATTCAGAGTTGAGTGAGATTTCACTGAAATTTCTTTCAGGCCCTGGGCTCAGACTGGTTCCATTCTCTCTCCTAGATAGCAGCATTAAGCAACTTGACCCTGAAGACATGGATGAAATTGAAAAGATTGAATATTGAAGACAGAACTTTGTTGCTTGTGAAATATCCCAGTTTATGTGAGAATGTCCCAGTGGGTTTCGAAGGTAATTTTTTCTGTTGGGGCTTTTTCAAAGTGAAACTGTTAAATATGGCAAAATAAATGTCATGGTAGCCTTAGTCTTAAGACCTGAGGTCTTTCAGATACCAGATTGGTGTGAAGCACATGATCTTTTTGAATAAAAAAGTGAGATTATTTCTTATTCTAATCTCATTTACAGGTAAATATCTTTGTGTGGGCTCCTGGGATGTCTCGGGACTTCGTTTCTAGATCTGAGCGCACTGCCTCCTGGGAACACGTTGGGGTGCCACGAGATGGCAGTAGAGCCTCACTGCTTTGGGAATGTGAGCTGGCTGGCAGAGAAGCCAAAGGCTCCGGCCCTCACTTACTTGTGTCCCTTCCCCCAGGCAGACGTCCTCAGGAACGCAGGCGCACCCACACACATGCATGCACGGGCACACACACATCCCATAGGTGGGAGTGCAGGGTGAAAGCTTCAAAAAGTCCAACAATTTAAAAGAAGACATTTTGCTTTTTTAATGTTTCAGTTGACATACAGAATGTGGAAATATTTCCTCTGCTTGGCTTCTTAATATCTTCAAAACAGAGCAGATTTAATCCATCACCAGCCATATAATAGTCTCTGAAAATGTGGCTTTGTTATAGGCATTTTTTCAAAACAGGCGGTGAGGGTGGGAAGACCCATTTGCTTATTAACCCACTGAGCCACCCAGGCAGCCCCACCCCATTTGCTTATTAAAAAAGTAACATTTCATTCAGGGTATATCTGAGAATCCCAGGCGTTTTCCTGTAAGTCCCATTGAGATGCTTTTCATTTCTCACATTTGCTGCTAACAAGTGAAACAGTGGGCTTGAGGAAATTGGGGAAATTGATACTCTCCCTGAAAGCTGGAGCAGGTCAGCGGCCTGCAGCTAGAGAGCCCCGGCCACCCACTCTGTCAGGCCCGCAGAGCCCCACCCGCAGCCGCAGGGAGTGCCCTGTCATGCTGGCCGGGGAGGGTGTCTCTGGCGTATCTGTTCTGGTATTCCATGCACAGAGCTCCCTGCCCAGGTTTTATCCCATGAGCAGGGCTCAGAAACACATGAAAACCATCCAGCTGCCTCACTCCCCAGCAGACCAGACACCAGCGAACGGGAGAGGAAAAAGATGTTACAGCCGTTCTCGGACCTCAGAGTAACAGCAGCCTTCGAAAAAGCCAGCAGGGTAACAGACTGTGCCAATGGAGGGAGGGGTGTGCGGGTCACTGGTATAGCTCAGAGGAGGGGCCCAGAACACCAGCCCTGAGAAGACACCCTGTCTCCTTTTATGAGAGACAAATCTGTATTGAATGATGCCTCTGGCCACATACTCAGCATCGCTCTACACTCATCTAACATGGGCCCAGTGAGGCAACCTTCCAGGTCCAGCTCACCACCACAATTACCTGAAGAACTTGAAAAAAACATAGACTCCGTCCCCTGTGCAGAAGCCAGAGCCTCCAAAGATAGGGCCCAGAGGAGCAGCCCTGGGGCGCTGAGGGCGTAGGGAAAACAGTAGATAAGAAAGATCACAGTCTCAGGAGGTGCTCCGTAAATATTTGTCAAGTAAATAATTCTTTGCCATTTCTTCATTCCCTGACATTCTTCCTCGATATTTTCCATCTGAGGTTTGAACTGCAGTTATACGGCACAATATGACTGAGCATAGGAAGTATATCAAGATGTCCTGTTCTATCTGAAGAGTCAGTGGGGCCGTGCGCATACGCAGCTCTGCACTCGGGAGTTCTAAAGCAGACTTTGCCATTGCCCTCTCCAGTCCATATCTCCCGTAGACGTTCTACGGGTTATCCTCACAAATGTCTCCAGTGATTTCCATTTGGCAACTGTTCCCACCAGGTCTGCAAATAATGGGCATTCTTCAGCCTTCCCCCTTGCCCCTCTCCTCACATTCCTTTGTCTTGCCACCTGGGAGGCTGCAGAGCTGTCCTGTATTCTGTGCACATCACAGCTGTCTTAACACTAGCTGTCTGGTGTGGTGAGTCAACAATCTGTTCTTCGGGGTGCAGCTCCTTGCTGGGAACTGCAAGCAATTTTCACATCTCCGTGCACAGACTGGCCAAGGTCATCTCTCAGTTGATGCCTGCCTGAGGAAGGAGTCCATGGAGAGGCAAGGAATAACCAGATGATTTCAGTGCATCTGTGCGCTGGGTTAATCAGCTGTGTATTACTTGGCACCAAATACTAAACCAAATCCATTAAGTTGATCTTGGCCAGCATGATACTGTTAGCATATTGAAATTCACAATTACGTAGAGCAGGGCTGTGACTCCCAGTGGGAGTTGTGAGTGAACACCTCGCCTGGGGCACAGCTCCTATGATGTTAGGTGCTGGATGGAAGGCAACTGTGAATAATGGGAAAGGCAAACGCATTGGTCATAGTCTGGTAGGATGTCTGACAGCCCTTCTCAAGAGACATTATTGCTTTTGGTCATGAGAAAGTGTTGATCCCCCTCAGCAAAGCTTGGTCCCAATGAAAGCCGCTGGTGGTCTCTGCACATGTGATCTGCAGTGGAAAGTCTGAGAGGATTGCTGGCGGAAGGGGAGATGGGCAGGACCTTCCCAGCTCTGGGGAGGGAAAGCTGGTTGGGTCCAGCCTTGCTTCTGCTCTTGGTCCTCTGAGAGGCTCGGTCTCCTTCCCTTTGATTCAAGGAGGGACTCCACTGGAAAGAGGACCCGAGCTGGAAAAGAGAGGACCAAGCTGTTGCACTGGAAGGTGGAATGGGAGTTCAGATCAAGGACCTCTACGTGGGCCTGCACTTCTTTGCCCTCTGAGCTCAAGGGCCTTCCTTTGCTCTTTCCTGCTGTGGCATGGAGAGTCCATGCATGCTGATCCCAAAGGCATGTGGGGTCCAGCAGGTGGGCCTGTGTTAGTTTTACCACAGGACTAACAGAAGAGTTGGGTCCTCTTAAATCCTACCTCCCTCACGCCAACACCGCCCCCACCATGATGGCAGGGAACCATGTTATTTAAAGATACTCATAACATTGTAACCCATGGACTATGAAATATCTTGGTCTTGCTTGAAATATCTCAGACTATGCTTCAAGGAATACCAGCTTTCTATTCTTGAAGAATCCAAAAATGACTCGCCCCAGAATTTTGTATATATTTTTTTAACCCATGGCTGAGAGGAGAGTTAGACGTTGCCCTTCTTACTTCTGTCTGCTGACCCCATGGCCCCCTAATGTCTTCGGTTCTAGGTTCTATATTCTCCTGGGCTCTTAGCTGTCCTGTGCTCCCTGATGTCAAAGGAGGGATGGATCAGTCAGGCTCTAGCCTTCCACATCCCTCTCTCCCACCCAGCTGTGCTGCCTGGTACCCCTCAGAGGCAGGCTGTCAGAGTCACGGTCTTGAGACACTGCGCTCTTCCCCTAATTTTCCCTGTTGCTTTATGTCTCAGTCAGCTTGGGCACCATAACAAAATATCACAGATTCGGTGGCTTAATAGAAATTTCTTTCTAACAGTTCTGGAGGCCAGAATGTCCAAGACCAAGCTCTAGCAGCATTCAGTTTCTGGCAAGGATGCTTGTCTGCCTTCACACGATGTCCTCACGTGGCAGGGAGAGAGAGAGCTGGCCAGTGTACTCTCCTGTGTCTTTAATCCCATAATCCCACTGCCAGAGCCCCTCCCTCCTGACATGATTCCAAATATGGTCACACTGGCAGTAGGGCTTCAACATAAGAATTTGAGGTAGAGCCGGGGAACAAACATTGTGTCCCACCTGCCAAATCACACTTTGCAACCAATCCATTTAAAAATTATCTATATTGGGACGCCTGGGTGGCTCAGTTGGTTAAGCGGCTGCCTTCGGCTCAGGTCATGATCCCAGCGTCCTGGGATCGAGTCCCACATCGGGCTCCTTGCTCGGCAGGGAGCCTGCTCCTCCCTCTGCCTCTGCCTGCCTCTCGGTCTGCCTGTGCTCACTCTCTCTCTCTCTCTCTCTCACTAATAAATAAATAAAAAATCTTAAAAAAAATTAAAAAAAATTATCTATATTGATATCCAAAACATTCCATTCACTGTCATTTAAAAATTTGGGTGAGGGGGCGCCTGGGTGGCTCAGTGGGTTAAGCCTCTGCCTTCAGCTCAGGTCATGATCCTAGGGTCGTGGGATCAATCCCTGAATCAGGCTCTCTGCTCAGCAGGGAGCCTGCTTCTTCCCTCTCTCTGCCTGCCTCTCTGCCTACTTGTGATCTCTCTCTCTGTCAAATAAAATCTTTTTAAAAAGTTTGGGGAGAGGTTGAAGCACCATTATCCTTTTATAATGTGGTTTCCCACCCCACCACTAAATAACCAGCTCATAGATCCTTCCAATGTAAGACAGGGAACACTCCAGAGATGGGATGGTTCTTGGTGAAAAGAAGGAATGTTATGTCCTGAAAACTTTCGGAGTCCCCACTGCCCATGTGGAGCTGTCAGCCCTCCTCCCACAGTTAGTCAGCTTCAACTTCTACTTGGGTTAGAGACAACCAGAAGTTCTAATGTATTTTAAAAAAAGATAAGCACTGAAAAGGTGACTCCCCCACTCTTGTATTCCAGGAGAAATGAAGGAATTTTCTGAATGAAAACCTTTGCATATCTAAAGTTTTTAGTCCTGGGACGCCTGGGTGGCTGGTTAAAGTTGGTTAAGCAGCTGCCTTCGGCTCAGGTCATGATCCCAGCATCCTGGGATCGAGTACCACATCGGGCTCCTTGCTCGGCAGGGAGCCTGCTTCTCCCTCTGCCTCTGCCTACCACTCTGTCTGCCTGAGCTCGCTCTCTCTCTCTCTAATAAATAAATAAATAAAAATCTTTAAAAAATAAAAAAGTCTTTAGTCCTTAGAGGGAAGGGTGGGCAACTATCTCACACTTTTCTCTGGAAATTCATCTGTGCCCATGATTTTTTTCTATTCAGTAGAATGGCTATGGGTTTCTATATTCCCATTTCTAGAATATATTTTTCATGAGTGGGGATAATGTCTTATTTTTTTGTGACGATTTGAGAGAAAAAGCACTAGTTGGGGAGGGGCAAGCAGACTCCCTGCTGAGCAGGAAGCCCAACTCAGGGCTCGATCCCAGGACCCCAAGATGATGACCTGAGCCAAAGTCAGATGCTTAACCAACTGAGCCACCGAGGCGCCCCTAATGTCTTATTTTGAGCTTGATATCATGTTAGGAAGAATGTGATTTCACGCGAGTCCTGTAGTTTGTGATTTGTGGCTTGGAATCCTAGTTGGAAGGAAATGACTGACCAGGATGCCCCACTTTTTGTGAGGTTTAGAGGCATGGTCAAGTATAACAGCCTCAGGCATGATTTAGAAGGCAGAGCCTGAGCAGGCTACTTTGTGAAGTAGTGAGCTCCCCATTCATGGGATGACTGGTCAATCGATCAGAAGCCTCCATTACGGTCACTTGCAATGGAAACTGTACTTCTTGTGCTTGAATTAGCTGGGAGTTTGGAATACGATGATCTCAGAGGCTCTGTCCATTCTAAAATACCATGTTTCCATGACTGCACACAGCAGAGCTACACACATGGAAGACCGTGAGCCATAGAAGCCTTGCACAGAGGAAGACTCTTTTCCAGAAAGGAAAAGAAAATGGAGTGATTAAGTTCTAACTGCACCCTGTCTTAACTTGCAGATGGGCCTCTTCCCCATGTGACAATCTCTCTATGCCTATCTTCATCAACTCACACACAGAATGTGGATTACTTTTCACCTAATATTTATATTATAAAAGTGATAAAACAGCAAATAAAAGTAGTAGGGGGGAAAATCCCCAAAATACCATTAATTCATCATAACAATTATCTTGATGTAGTCCTTTCCATCTTAGTATGACTACTTGTAGTTAATCATAGTGCATATATGTTAGGTCTCTTTATTTGAAACATTCAACTGTTTTTTCCTATTGCTGCATAGTCTTTAGAATTATTAAAAATGATAATTGACCAGACTATTCTGTCCAGGGGGTATATCACAGTGCATATTCCTAGCTTTGTTGAACATTTATGTGGTGTCCAGTTTTTCAACATATTGTAATTATAAATAATGCAGTAAATCTTCTTGTCCATTATTTTGCATTATTTCTTGGGACAGGAGATGTTCAGGTTGAGTATTAGATAAAAAACGGGCGCATTTTTATGGCTTTTAGTAGATGACGGCAAATTGCTTCCAAAGGGCCAAAACCACACCGGTTTATACCATCCCTCTGATTTCGCCTCACTTAACCAGCAAGCAGTATTTTCATTTTCAAATTGCTAGGTAACTTTTTCTGGTTTACAAGATTGGATTTTTTTAAAAATATGGTTCATTGTCTGGAAAACATATGTGGTGTCCTTTGCCCACTTATCTTGTGCGAGCTTAATGTCCTTATCAAGTTGTGTGAAATACATTCACAAATTGATTTTTCCAAATAAAGATATTAACCATTTTTCCTAAACCACATCTTCCCAGTTTGCCTCTTTTGTTTATATTATGGCTTACCCACAAAATTATCTAATTTTTATAGTGGAATACATCAATAATTTTGTGAGTTCTGACTGCTGGTTCTAGAATGTTAGCACTGCTCTAGAAAATATTCAGTCTTATTCTCTGTTATTAATGTGATTTTGATCTTTAAAAAAGATATTTGACTTTAATCCATCTGAAATTTATTCTGGTGTGAGGCATATCATATCAATCACTCCTTCCCTTTTTAAAAAATGTTAATAATTCCAATACCATTTATTGAGAGATCCTTTCCTTTTTCCATTTTCTTCTGATATTTCCCTTATTGTATTAAATTTCTACATATCTGTGCACATTTTTAAAATTTTTTTTAAGATTTTATTTATTTGTCAGAGAGAGAGTACACACAAGCAGGCAAGCAGGCAGGCAGAGGCAGTGAGAGAAGCAGGCTCCCTACCGAGCAAGGAGCCCAATGCCGGACTCGATCCCTTGACCCTGGGATCATGACCTGAGCCGAAGGCAAAGGCTTAACCGACTGAGCCACCCAGGCGTCCCACATCTATGCACATTTTTTTTTAAAGATTTTTATTTATTTATTTGACAGAGAGGCAGGTAGAGAGAGGGGAAGGCAAGCAGGCTCCCCGCTGAGCAGAGAGCCAGATGCGGGGCTCGATCCCAGGACTCTGGGATCACGACCCGAGCCGAAGGCAGAGGCTTTAACCCACTGAGCCACCCAGGCGCCCCTCTATGCACATTTAATAGGATTCTGACCACCTACTTAATTCCAATTTTCCCTTGTGCTGGTTCCACAGTTTTAAGTATTGTTGCATGTTGTGTTTTTAAGGAGTTTCCTCCTCTTGGTTACTTGTTCCTCTCATTTTTTAGAAGATTACTTATTTATTTAGAGAGAGCAAGCGTGTACTCACGAGCGTGGGTGGGGAGAACAGAGAGAACCCCAAGCAGACTCTGCGCCGAGCCCAACGTAGGGTTCCATCTCATAACCCTGACGTCACGACCTGAGCTGAAATTAAGAGTCGGATGCTCAACCGACTGAGCCACCCGGGCACCCCCTCCTTGTTTAAAAAAATATATCACTACCAGTTTTATTTTTCAATAGTAATTTTAGATCCATTTTATCAGCTTCCCAAACACCCTCTGGATTTTGGTTTGACTGCATCCATTTGGCAGTAATAATTATTCAGTCCACACATTAACTTGTGGAGAATTGACTTCTTTGCCGTATTTAATGACATGGTAGGTCTTTTCTGTCTCAATGTGCAGAGGCACACTAGGAGCACGGTCACAGAGAGACTGGGCATGGCCTGAGCTGGGAGGCTGGGATTGCTGGGGGATACAGCTGCTGGGAGGACTCCCCAGGCTGTACCTGGGCTGGACCATGCAGGGCCACATGCTGACTTGTCTGCCAGAGAGGGAGTCCAGGCGAGGGAGACCGGTGTACCCTGGGGAGGTCGGATACCTGCATACTCTGCCTGACACCTAGAATATTGTTAGCCTATTCTGTGTCAGGGAAAAGCCGCTTTCCTTGCCATGGCCTCGGCCCCCGAGAATTCGTCCAGCTCTAAAACCCTCTTCACCTCTGGCCTGTGTTGGTGGAAGACCCCACAGTGCCGTTCCTGCTTCACCTCTGCTAGACCACAGGACGGGAAGGCAAAGACGCTTCTCATAGGTCCTATGGATCCCAGCACCCGACCAAGGGCCAAGCCCTCACGGGTGTTCCGTGCCAACGGGAAGAAGGGGTGCAGGGCAGAACTGTGCAGCCCCAGTGTAGAGAAGAGTTCTGTCCTAGCTGATGCGTTTGAGTGCACCGGGTCTCAGCCTTCGGGATAAACAGAAATCCCCCAGAGATTCTGCAGCTCTCTGAAGAGCAGGTCTGGACGGTGCCTGTGCTGTTTGCAGACCTCACCTTGAGTAGCAAAGTTTTAGAACTATGTGGGAAAGTTTTAGATCTATGTGGGAATTCTTGACTGAAAAAAAAAAAAAAAGGTGAGTTGGGGGTGGGGGTGGTTAGACTCCTGGTCACCATTGTGCTTTCAATGTGTATAGACAAGAAACACAAATCCATTTGATACATTATCGGGATGGTAAGATTATGGGACTTTCTTCTTATTATTTTTTTTAAAGATTTTATTTATTTATTTGACACAGAGAGAGATCACAAGTAGGCAGAGAGGTAGGCAGAGAGAGAGGGGGAAGCAGGCTCCCCTCCGAGCAGAGACCCCAATGTGGGCTCTATCCCTGGACTCTGGGATCATGGCTCGAGCTGAAAGCAGAGGCTTAACACACTGAGCCACCCAGGCGCCCCAGGACTTTCTTCTACATGTGTGTAGCTTTAGAATGTTTGCAAAGAATAAAAACTGTAAAAGAAATATTTTAGTGAACAGGAAAAACAAAAACGGTTCATCCTGCACCCACAAAGGGTTAGCTAGGCCACACCGCTCAATGTCCTTTCTCTGGGTGACCGTCCTCCCGAGGTATGCTTTCTTTCTGGCTGGGGCGGTTTCCAAACAGCCTGCTTGGGTTTGCTCTCGTCTGGAAGCATCTGAGGCTGTACCCCCTGCCTGAGGGCTGAAGACACAGCCTTTAGAGATGTCAGAAAATCCCTCGTTCCTCATCTAGGGTTAACCCACAGCCAGACCCAACGACCAGTGATGCCCTCCACACCCGCTGAAAGCACGAAGGAAAATCTCTGCGTTAAAAGTTTGCCTTTCTTACTGGAAGAATTTTTATTAGGCTAAAGCGTTGACAAGTTTGTCATTCCCAGAATCTGCTAACACCCTCCCTCCATTCCCTTCAATTTTTAGTGCTTTTCCCCTCCTCATTTCTAGAGGGGAGGAAAAACTGTCTTGAACAAGCAGAAAGTTTTATCCAAGGTGTTTGGCAATGACTCCATGCACTGGGAAAGATTTATGTCTCCGTTCTCTGGCACTGCCTAGTGTGAGCTCACTTAAAACAACTGAATAAATGAGTTCACTTTAGCCTGTCAAAATGGAACTGAGGACGGCATGGTACCCAGCTGGGGTCCACGGGGACCCTGAGGCAA
>RCUC01103493.1:0-14880 GCA_003697995.1 Taxidea taxus jeffersonii
GGTCGCAGAGGGCAGCTGGGCGAAACGCGCTCCCGGCAGCGTAGCCGCGGCGGGCTGGGCGCGTTCCACATGCTTGAAGGCTGACGCCTCTTCCGGGGGGCCAGGGAGCAGAGCGAAGCCGCGCAGGCCCCCGGAGCAGGGTAGGCCAGGCGGGGGCGGCGGGGGCGGTTCTCCCGCGAGCAGGCACTTAGGATGGTGATGGTGGTGGTGCGCGTGGTGGTGATGGTGGTGGCCCGTGCTGCCCGTCGCGGGGTTCTCCCCGCTTCCGGGACGCCCGCCCGCACGGCCCCCGCCCAGCAGCCTGCCTAAGGCCAGGCCGGACCCCGGTTTGCCGCCACCCTCCTCCCGGTAGGGGTCGCCGTGTGCGGCCGCCGCCGCCGCCCTGGCCAAGCCGGCGGGCTTGAAAGCCGAGCGCACTCCGGGGTAGAAGGCCAGGCCGCCGCTCCCCGCTGGGGAGCCGCCCACGATGCCGAGGAAGTGGCCGTGTCCCCGGGAGGCCCCGCTCATGTCTAGGGCGCGGTCCGGCTGCTCCTTGCCCTTCTTGGACTGCCCCCACTTGGCGGGGGGCGGTGAAGGGGCGGAGGGCGCAGAAGAGGCCTCTCGCTTAATGCTCTCCCGCGCTCCGCAGGCCGGGAGGGGCGGCGGGGCCTGCGGGTGGGACCGCAGAGGGCCAGAGGGGGCGGCCGCGGCGAAGTCAGGCGCCGGGGGTTTCGGAGAGAAGTGAAGGCCATCCGCGGCCTGGGCAGCGCCTTGGCGAGCCGCGTGCTCGTGGTGCAGGTAGGCTCGGCTCCCGCCGCTGCTGAGCACGCAGTGGAAACGTAGGTGGGCCTTAAGGCTGTTGGGGTATCTAAACGTCCTCCAGCAGTACCAGCAAATGTAGCGCTCCTCCCCTGGGCGAGAAAGAGTAGGAAAGCGACCCAGTGAGAGGCGAACTAGCAAGAGAGAAAGCGCACCCAAGGCAAAGCCCAGATTTTGACCAGCGGTATGAGGAGGAACAGGAGTAGTCTTGGGTCCAGCGAGTAAGTGAGTTAGTTCCGTAGCCCCCCTGTAGCAAGGACCCCCAGAAGCCCCAAATGGCCAACTTTGTCAACATCTCCATCCCCTGGGATTACTCAAGAGGCCAAAGAGGTGACCTGTGCCTTTCCAACGAAGACTTCCTCCGGGCCATCCGAGCAAATCCTCGTTGGGAGGGCAGCGCTCGGGCAGACTGGCCGGGGAAGAGACCAGAGCAGAGAGCAGCTGTTGCTTTAAATCAAGTGTTGAAGCTGTGCTGTGCCCGGGCCCATCTGTTGGCGTTTGCAGAATAGGTGGCGTATGTCAAGGAGTTTGGATAAACTGAACAAAGACCAATCTAATGGTAGTGAGCGCCTCATTACCAGGCGAGACAATATCTTGTATGTATGGGCCATATGTAATCATTCCTTTTCATAGAACAATGCCTTTTATGTCCACTACCCACCCTCCCCACCCCCTCCCAGCCTTAAACATTTTGCCTGAGGTTTTCCTGGAGCGTGACCAACTGAAGGACCACATAGGGACTATGATCTGCTATTCTTCAAATTTATTTGTATCTTTATTTCCTCTTTAACCCCATTTAATTTGATGAGAGAAAAGAAAAAGCCCTGTGTTCTGATATTCTAAAAACTGAAGGATGATGTTGCATTATCTTGTCAGTTGTTTCACCTGGAGTAATTAATTAACTCCTGGATAGCTACACAAATCCAAGCTTAATAATAAAGTCCTTGGGAAAGATAGTTTATTTTTTATGAAATAAATGAATATATATATAGATACATGGAGATACTCAGCTTTTAATAAGTGTACAACTTTCTGCCAGGAACGGTATACATGTTTTTGGCATCGAGTCTTTTTTCGTGTTTAATATTATTATTAACATTACTTCTTTTAATTTTGCCAGGTTCTGGGAACACAAGAGACACATGTATGAAACAGATTTTGATCACATGGTAGTTAATTTTCACTTAAAAAGGTCTCGTTATGTCTGGATGCAGAACAATGATCTTTTTTAATGTTACACTTGATTGATAATACTGAAGGATGTTTTTGAGAAAGAAGTTAGTTGAGCCCCAAGGAAGTACCCAAAATATGTCTGTCTCATTAAATTTAGTGGAAAAGTTAAATTCCCTTCCCCCTTGTACACAAGCAGTTCAAACTTCTAAAACATCACTATAAAAACAACTGGAAGAAATTTCAGATCTTCCCCCCTTCATGTATTTTACTTTTGGCTTTGCATAAAGCACGTAGTCTCCCTAGATAACTAAGATGGAAGTTCAAGTAAGGATCTGTTTATTTCGGCGGAAGCCAAGGTAGAACAGAAAGCAAAAGTTTGGGGGGAGGGGCGGGAGGATTTGACTCTGAGAACTTAACCTATTTGTTTATGGAAGACTTAGATAAAAATCATTTCAATGTTTTTGTTACCTTGTATTGAGCAGCTTTCAAAATAAATCTTGGCGGGGGGGGGGATTTCCTGGGTTCCCTTAATGGGTATGCTGATTTAATATCTTAAATAACCTCCCTCCCCAGAACCTTCCTCTCATTACCCCTTTTTAAAGAAGGAGTTTTCAGAGGCTGCCCCGGAATGACTCTAGTCAATCGCAAAGCCAAGAATGCTTTATCCGTAAAACAAAGGGTTGCTACTTTACTTAAGCTTACCATGGAATTTAAACCCACTGGAGTAAGTCAATAATGGAAGAATAGCAGCCAACTCTACTTATTTCTTCCTCTTTTCAAGGGGTAAGCAAATGTGTTCCTGTTTCAATAGGTTCCTTTTTCAGTTTATCCTAACCAACTGACATGTTCTCTGGACTCTGAAATCCAGCCTATGCCAAAAGTATCAAACACACTTCATAAGTGACATTGCCTCGTGTCCTTGGTGTAACCCTGAGGTTGCCAAGATTTCAAGCATATCAAAGGTGGGGAAGTCAGGGTTCAAAATAACCCATGCATTCCCAAAATGGTGTCTATTCTGACATCAGTTGGCTGAAATGAAAACACAAGGGCCACCACTCAAACAAGTTGCTTTTGTACTATTTGAGAGTGCCCAAGGAGGGGTGTTCTGTGTAGAAATGTCTGGCCCTGAAAGGTCAGCAGCTGTTAGAATTGTCCTGTGGTGGCTGATTTGAGAGTTCTCCACTACGGGGCTTTTATCATGTTTCTCTTTTACTGGAAGAAGTTGACAAGAGAATTTAATACAGTGTGATACACGGAACAAACTAGGATGTTTTATGAATACTGTATGCACAGACCTACCCACAAGACAGTGATACTTTGAAGTGAAGTAATTCATCCTTCCGAATAAACTTCATTCTGTCTTATTCATGAATGTTTCTTAATGCTCACATTTGTATTAATTTCTTTAACTCTATTTCTAAAGTGATGAGACTTAAGCAGACAATTCAGGAGAAGAGCACGTTAAAATATTTTACAGCATGCATTGTGTTGACTTTAAACATAACTGTATCTTTAGGAGAAATCGCACACAAAAACAGTTGTGAAGGAAAAAAGTCTTGGAAGCTTTGTGAATTAGAAGGGAGGTCTCAAGATCTTAACTATTTTAGCACCTCCCAGCTTTCTTTCACAGAAAGTGTTCTACAGTGTACTAGGGAAGGTTTGAAATGTTCTTCTCTTTAGTTACTGCCCCTTAATTTGCATAAATCCACTCTTGGCTTTGGAAGGGAGCAAATAAATCTGAGAAGAAACTGGGATACATCCCAGATTCAATTTAAGTAGGAAGGGGGAAATGAATAAATACCATTTAAATGGAAGGGCCTCAGTACCTGCCAACTGACCAGCTGTAAGCACCGTAATGCTTCTAAAATGCTGTAAAAGTACATTACTCTCCTTCAAACCAGTGAAGAGAAGCCCCTCCACCTTCAAAAAGCATTCTGAGTCTGAGTTATGCTTTTTGGAGCTCATGATGTGATTAATAATATGTTAAGTCTTCCTTATTGATTCTTAATTGAGTAAATGATTGTCTCTGGATGTGTAATAGGAAAAGATGACCCCCATGAAGTTCATAAAGATATTTTGTGGGGCATCTGAGTGTGTCAATAGGTTAGTTGCTCACAAGGTCCTGAGATGGAGCCCCATGTGGGGCTCCACACTCAGTGGGGAATCTGGCTGAGAGTCTCTCTCTCCTCTCCTTCTGCTCCTCCCCCCACTTTCTCTCTCTCTCTCTCTCTCAGTAAATAAATCTTTTTTTAAAATAGTTTTTTCCCTGCTATCACGAGGTAGATTTTTGTCTCTGTCATCCTTTACTGTTGATTTTAAGGAGGTAATGGTGACATTGCTTAGCATGAATTCAGTTTTATACAGCTCTAGGGAAAGGCCCTGTCAGTCCAGGGCTGGACTCTCACCCACCCGACTGGCCAGAGGCCCTCTCAGACTTGGTACCTTTCTCATCATGTGTCGGAGTTGCAGTCGTGGGGATGTCAAACCACTGAGCTAGAGAGTTGGAATACCACACCGTCAGCTCCTCCCCTGGCTGGACATCTCGCAGTGCTCGGTAGAAAATCTGGGACACAAGGAACAGGACAGCTTGCTATCATTTCCTGGGTAATCGGCCTAAAAACATCTAAGAGGAAAGGTTGGAATGCTTGTTCTGACGCTGTGTGACCCTGGAAAATCTGTTGGATCTCCCTGAACCTCATTTCCCTCATTCTTCAAACAGGGAAAATAATAGTATCTACTTTACAGGGTTGTTGGGATATTTAAATGAGACCTCCAGCTAAAGCGCTTTGCCCTTGATATTGGTGGCCACCTCAGTAACGTTAGGTAGGTAGAATTGGCAGTGGGGGGAAGCCCACGGTACCTGTCCTCCTGGTAAGTCTGCAATAGCTTCCAGAGTCTGTTCCTGGGGGTTCCTGGCTGCCCGGATTAACCCTATCCATTCCAGAGGAGAGCCCCCCGACTCGTCCACCAGCTCCCCTCTCACCATGCGCACCTGCAACACAAGCAGTGGTCGTTCTTCCCCGCGCCACGGCCAGGCCCACAACCCAGAGGGAAAGTTTATCCAACACCCCCACCGGACTCAGGAAAACGGTTGTGTTCACGTTGGCCAGACTGCTATGGGCTGCTGGGAGGAAGATAATTCCTAGGACCCTTGCTTGAGGGAGGAAGAAGAGGCTGGCTAGTATGACACTTCCCTCTCTCCCCCTACCTCGGCGATACCAAGGCCGAGAGCACCCTCCCTGAGCGACTGGGGGTGTCTGGTACCTAGACATTCCCCGCTCCCACCCTCACCCCAGTTCTCGCTCCTGCGGTTCTGAGAGCCGCCTGAATACCGGGGGAGAGACGATTTGAAGGCAGCCCTAGAACCCAGAGTTTCCTCCACCTTCTTCTCATGCCTCCCGATGCTCGCTGCACAGCACCTAGGTGCCAAAGTGCCCGCGACGCCGGTAGTGAGAGTGTGCGAACAAAACACTGGACAGCCGGCCATTTAAAAGCAATTAAAGCACATTTAAAGAGGGCTCTAGACCGCGGAGGGGGGTGGGGTGGGAGGATGGTTACGTGAGGAGCCAGATGCAGGTCCCGCTGGCAGGGCGCCTGAGCAATTTCTTACAAGAAAGCTCTCCGCAGAGACTAGGCAAACCTAAGGTCCTCCCTCCGCCGCCCCCACGGGACTCCTGCCTTCTTTCCCCGGTCGCTGTGGGCCGACCCTTGCCTGCTGGGACGCCTCAGGGCAGGCGGGGGCCTTTAAAACCCCGCTGCGGTCAGGGGTCTGTCCGCTGCTCCAGGAGTCTGAGCCGGCGGGCTGGCCCCGACGCCTCCCAGTTGCGACCCTGGACTCCCAGAGTCCGGCTGCGGGCGCGCGGACCCGGTGCCCCACGCGGATGGGCCCTTCTCGCCCTGGAAGCCCCAATCGGAGCCATCACCTGGCTCACCCTCTCTCCATTTACCCCAACCCTCCAGCCGACAACCGCGGAGGGGAAGAAAGTGGGGGGCGGGAGGGATCTGGGAACTGAGAGATTCCCGAGGATCCCCTCCCAACACATGAAATTAAATTAAGGTAAATGCAAGCCTTAAAGTAGCGCGTTGAAGGGAAGAAGTTAAGCCTTCAACGCCCCGCGTGTTGTGAAACAGAAAGGGCGAGTTTGCAGAGGCCGGGCCCCGCCACGCCTCTGCGAACGAAATCCCAGAGCTCCAGGGAAACCGTGGGTTCCGAGTGGTCCCGGCGCGTAAAGAGTCCCATGCACCCCACCAGGTGCTGTCCCCTCTCAGCCATGTTCTTTCCCCTCAGCTCGGCCTACGTCCAGCTCCCACTTAATACGACTTGCGGGGAATTACCGGAGTCCCCCGGGCCACCAGGCAGATTTGGCAGGTAACGACTCAACCACCCCTTTCCTCCACTTGCCCTATCTACCCCTGCCAGGGCCGGGGCAAAAGGAGGCAAAAGGCTGGAGGCGGAGTTCGGAATGGCTAATACCTTTTTCCTGGGCCCTGGTTCCCTGCGGTCTGACAGGTACTTGCCCAGCTTGAAGGTTCCGGGCACCGGCCCCAGGCGCAGGCCGGCCGGAATGCAGCAGTCCGCACTCACGCTGGTGGCCGGAGCGCGGGCTGCTCCGTGCATTGCTGCCGCCGCCGCCAGGCAGGCGCTCGGGTGCGCCGGGTCCTCCGCAGGGCTCGAGTGACAGTGCCCGAGCCGCTCGTGAGCCAGGGAGCCGCACCCCGATGTGCGTCCTCCGCCCGCGGAGTGACGCGGGCGGGCATGCACTGCGCCTTTTCAATCCGGGCGGGCGCCTTTTGGCACCGCGAACGCAAGGGCGCAGAGTTTGGTGAGAGAGTTGCTCTGCGGAGCAGCTGCAAAGTCCCACCCGAGAGGGTCACATGGAGTGGTTCCCTCAGCCCTCTGCATAATCGAGGCCTCTGAATGGCTGGCGCACAATGGTCCAGGCGACCTTCCCATTCCTAAAAATCCAATTTGTCAAGGGCGAAGAAAAGGCGCTGGTGAATCAAAGGTCCGGCGGGACCATTAATCCTCAGCATGGGGTATTGTCCTCGAGACAGTTACGATATTTTAAGTGACAAATCCACTGTATAATTTCTCCATAAATTTTGCTTCCTTTTATTGTTCGCCGACAAACCAGTTTTGGGAAATAAGTGACTACTTTAAGTCTACTTGGCTGATTCCTTTGAGCCTTGGTCTACTTCAAAGATTTTTAATTCTCTCCCCTTGGCTTTATTGTAAAGGAGATTAAACAAAGAGATGGGGACTGTTTGGAGGACTTGTTAACTTCTATTGATTTCTGGCGTGTGCCATACAGAAATTAGGCAGGTACTTGATGGGAAAACACCAGAAAATACCTACACTTTTTAAATAACGACCATATTACCATTTCAGAGCATTGGGTCCACGCCAGTCTTCTATTTAGAACCCCTTTTTCGTACCTTCTGTCCAGTTTCGCCCCGAAATATGAAGCGTCCGGAATAGTTTTGGTAGACGTGGTCCGTTGTGCACCACTGCCCTCGGGGGGCACCCCGGACCCGCACTTTCTCTGGGAATGGGAAGCGGCCTCAGGGCCACGGCTTTGCCGGCGAACCTATGCCCTTGTCCCCAGCAGAGGGTTGAAGAAGGGTGTGCTGACTGGGTCTTTTTTAAATCCGGTCTCCCTCACATGCCAACCCACCAACTCAAGCCCTGATTTGCTTTTACGTTTTAAACCTAGAGGAAATCCTTGGAGTTAACTTTTTTTAAAAATGAGGTGGGGGAGTACTGTATCAAAGGTTCCGGAAAAAAAAGGTGAGGTGGGCATTGGCAACTCCAACTTTGAGCCCAGTTCATGAAACTATGAGAACGTGCGTACCTCGGAATTTAAACCAGAGTGCCAGAGTGCTCGTTTTCTTTTAAGGAAGACTCTGATTTGTGCAGAGACATTTCTTTTCATAAGATAGCTGAGTAATTGACTTCATCAGATACTTGTGACAGTTCTTCCTGCACCTGCCACGCTACGCTCATCGTGGGCGGCGCTCCCCAAAACTCTACCGACCAGGAAGCGGGCCCAACGCGGTATTCCCGGAGCGGCGTGAGAGGCTGTGGGTTTCTGGCGTGTGTTGGAGGCCCAAAAGACTGTACACTTGGGCGGAGGACTCCCAGCAGCCACTACACCCAATTCTCCACCGGCCTCTTCTCGCCGAAGTTGTAGTTCTTAGGTCACTGGCTGGGGTGAATGTGATTAACAACAGCGGCCGGACGCAAGGTGGCGACACCGGTAACTCAGCGGTTGGTTGGTCTCCATCAGGCCCTCAAAGAAGCTCCGTGGCACCCCTCGATGTAGACCTGCGTTCACCATACTGGACACTGTCAGGAGGCTCGGGGTCATTTAGTCTGTCATTCAAGACTCGGGGAAACGTCAGTGAGTTACTTCAGAGCCTCATTCTTCTAATCCGTAAAATGGGAACAATAATGGAACTTCAGCTTCCACTCAGCGTTTCACTCGGGTTTCTTGCGAAGGTCAACAGCAGTGATCTGTGTGTAGAGTGAGTGGTTCGCCCAGACTCGAGGGAATCCAAGTCAGGTCAAGGGTCTCAAGTCTAAGCATCTCCAGTCAAACGGTGCGGTAACACATGGTGGCAGTTCTCTGCTAACTCAAGGCCTGTATAGACGCGGCTGCTGGGGCGGGGAAGAGAGACACTTGGCGGGTCCGGGCAGCCACGTCATGCCCAGAGCCACTTTCTGAGGGAGCTGCCACCGATTTTTCCTCTCAATCCTCCAACTGCCCCTCTTTGGGCCGCGCGAAGGCTGAGCGAGCGACCCAGAGGAGGAAGCCTTTGATCCGTCGGCCCATGAATGGCAAAAGCCGGGGGAGGGGAGGAGGAGAGGAAGCCGCTCCGAAGAGTCGAGGGCAATAAATTTAAGCCATGAACATGTCCCTCTAACCTCTGGCCTGGCGACTCCGGGATGACACCCAGTTTAAATTACCAGCACTGCGAGCGGGAAGGGGAGAGCGCGGAGCCTGGGTTCGGGGCTCCTCCCCGGCCCTCCTTAATGAGTGAAAAAGCGTGAACGACACGCGAACAATTTTATCAATAGGACCATGTAAAGGCCGACTGTGAGGAAAGTTATTTATTAATATGGCCAATTGTGGCTGGTTCCCAGCCCCTCGAGAAGAAAGGGACTGCGCCAGAGGCATTCACACCAGCTCGCCGAGTTTTATTCTGTCCTGTGGCTCAGAGTTGAAGTTCCCCAAGTGAAATAAATTGTCCACAAAGGAGGAAAGGAACACATTTTCTTTTATTTTTTCTCCCCTAAAAAGCAAGGGTGAAACCAATCTAATGTGCCCAGTGGAGCAAGATGGGCCGTGAAAGGCTGGGTGTTAAAAGTAAAAGCGGGCTGTGCAGCAAATGGGATGGAAAATTAAATGAAATTAAATAGCTTGAACGGCCGTATTGTCCCTTATTAAAAAGACACATTAATTACATGGTCTCAGCCTTATTCAAAGACAATGTTGAGACTCAATCAAAACATTCCACTCGGCTTTTTTATGGACTTAAAATGGGCGTCCAGAGGCCCCGTTAAAGCGAAATCCTTTCTGTACGGAGGTGCGGGGCGAGGCGGGTTTCGGGGCGGCCCTGCCCACTGCCCACCGCGGAACTGCGCGGGCACAACTCCCTCCCGGTAACAGGTTGCGGGTAAGGAGGCAAGGTGGCTGAGAGCAGCAACCCGCGGGTGGGGCCGGCAGCAGAGAGCTAGCTCCCCCCACTGAGTTGCTTCCAGATCCGGCTGCGTTAGGGGGGCGGCCCCCGCCCGCGCCGCGCAGCGTCCCAGAGCCGGGCTGGAAATGCTGCCCGCGCGGAGCACGTGTGACCCGGCTGGGCTCCGCCTAGAAAAGAGGCCCTACAGGACTTTAGCGCGGGTTTAGCCGCTCTCTTCCGAGCACTCTTCTGCAGAGCTGGGGGTCCGGGGCGCAAAGCCCTTGGGCTTCGGGTCCCCAGGGGGGCCGATTCGGCAGCATCCTGAGACCCTCTCTGCCTTGAGGCCCCGGGTGTTTGGAGAATCGCCCGCCCCAACCCGGGCTGGCTCGCTGAGTCTCAAACCCCGGGATGGAGGGAGCTGCGCGGGGTCAGGAACCAATGGCGAGGACGCGGGGCAGATAGAGCCCCGGAGACTCCGCGGAGTTGGGGCTTGAAGTGACCCCGGCCTCGGCCCCCGAGGGTGTCTGCCCCGGCCCCGCCGGCGGGTCAGCGCGGACCAGCTGCGCGGCCCCCGAGGCGCGGGTGGGACATTAAGGCCGGGTCTGAATAGGGCGGCGGCGACGGGCTCTGGGAACGCCACCAGATGACACGCAGGCGACGGGGCCATTTTCCCCTTAATTGCGAGGCCGGTGGGTGCGCCGCGGCCGGTAGACTCCAAACGCATGGCCACGACGCAGCCCGGACGCCGCTGGTGGGTTTTGTGGTGCCTTTTTTTGTTGTTTTTTAAGTCCTTCATTGGAAGCGGCTCAATAAAAGTATTCAGAGTGCCTCTCAAGTTGCCTTTTAACCGGAGTTCCCCAACTTATTTCTTGGTTCTTTCGGTTGACATGGTGCAAAGAAAAGTCAGCGAGTGTGTTGCTGAATTGCAATGTCTCGGGGCACCTCCACATTCAGCGCTCCTCTGCCGGCCTCCGCCGAATGAGCCCGCACTCAATTCGATTTTCCTTGCTGTTGGGCACATTTAGGAGCGCCTCTATTTGTGAAGTTCATTTCTAGGCAAATGTATTCAAGAGCTGATGGGAATGAATAGGACCGTGTGTCAGCCGCCCCTAATTGGGATTAAAGCACTTAGGAGCATATGCAGAGAGTGACAGAAATTCTCAGGTTGCATTGTGTTCAGACTTCCACCCGCTTGGACACTCCTCCTCTAAGGGAGATTTATAAAGCTTGCAGGGAGAAACTGAGGAAAGAAAAGCGAAACGGAACAGAACCGGGCTAATGGCTCACGATGGGGCTGCGGTTCAGCAAGTGGTGGTGACAGCTACTGAGAAAAGATGTTGGGGGATAATTGAAGGCGGGCGGGGGAGTGGGTCTGAACTCTTTAATCAGAAAGGCGGAGTGTTAAAAGGCGAAATAAAGATGTTCTTGAGATTCCCAGACGGTTTTTTTTTCTCTTTCCTTTTTTTTTTTTCTTCCCCTTGAAGAGCTTGGCTTTCTTTCTTTTTATCTCTGCCTCTCATCCCCACCCCCAAAGAACATACCATCTCTTGGGGCAATAACAAGAACAATTTGGTATTTGAATTAGGAAAAGAAAAGTCAAAAGAAACAAAAGTATGAGGGGTTTTTTGTATGTTAAGGAGAATGTCACACCCAAATCAGTCAATGAAAATGTTTCCTGATGTGTGGAAGTGTGTGTAAAATACACACATGCTGCAGTAAAACACAAGCAGAATAAGTATTCATATAAATTCAGACTGTGGATGTAGATACATAGTCTCTTGTAAATGGTCACCCTGAGGTGGCTGCTGGCTTTCCCAGAGGAAGGTGACAAGGACTTAAAGAAGCTAAAAATCAGCCTGGAGCTGAGGCTGAGACAGTTGTCTAAGCAGAGAGCAGTGACCGCCTCTTTTAGCCCCTGAGAGCAGAGGAGCCAGAAATGACAGATGAACACTGAACAAAAGAATGTGTGAGAGAGAGAGAGACCAGATATTTCTAAAATTACCTAGATTTCCTTGTTTGTTTCTTACTTTGTTTAAATCCACGTGGAAACATTGGTTCCCTGGAGGGGTGGGAGACTCCTGTCCTTGAGGACAGGAGGGAGACTTCTCACATTATCCTTTTTGGTGTCATTTTGGATTTGGTACTGTAAGAATGTATTTCCAATTAAAAGTTACTTTTCAAGGAAATCTTGCCATCTGTGACAACATGGCTGGAATTTGGGGCATTATGCTAAGTGAAATAAAAATCTGACAAAGAAAAAAAATAAAAGTTACTTTTGAGATTTAAATTCTTTAAAAATATATGCATGAGGCAAAAGAATAAGAGGGAAAAAAGAAAAGGAAGGTGATGTGTGGATCTGAAGAAAGGGTATTAGTCAGTAGTTTTTATAGTAAATCTTTGCTCAGAATTAGGCTCTCAGACCCAGTATCTCTAGAGACACCTGTTGACACCGCCCAATCCAGGGCCCTGCCCCTCCTGCCTGAGCCCTGGTGGGAAGATGGATTCTCCATCTCCTACAAAGGGGATTCTGAGCAGAGAAGATGATCATGTGACAGAGGGAGAGTGATGAGCCAAACATTTTTTCTCTCTTTCAATTCCTCAAAAGAACTCAAAACCTCCTTCCTCTTCAGGCTGTTCCACCTCATGAAGCAAGAATTTTGCAATCTGTGTTTAGGAGGCACAAAATTTTCCTTTAATCCATGACGCAGTTTTCAACTCCTTGGAAAGTGATGCATAATGGGAGGAAGCTCTCCTGGCAGGTACTTTCATGGCCCCTAAGATAACCTGTGAGCAAAGGAAGTTCATTATATGGTTATTATGATAACAATAAGAAACAATAAAAATACCCAGCTATGTCCCAACTAAAACCAAAGTCAGCTTCATAGCCAGCATCTCTGAGTAACAATTGGTTAAGTTCACTAGTAATATCCTGTCTGTGTGTTCACCTAATGTCACCGCTAATTATGTATTTGCCTGATTTAAAATGCAATACCATCACTCGTGTTATTCATGTTCATGTCATTCATGTCGATGACCAAATGATGATACATTTTAGTTTCCTGAAAGTATGTTTGGATTTTATATATCCTTATTTTGTAGTAGGGGTTCACATTCAGATAGCTTTTCAAATCCGTACATAATCACAACATAAAATTAGATAAGATTACACATACAAACTATTTATTTATGCACATACAAACTATTTTTCTTTGTTAAACAACTTTATTGAAACATAATTCATATAACATTCAGTTTACTCATTTAAAATATACAGGGGTGCCTGGGTGGCTTAGTTGTTTAAACATCAACTCTTGATCTCAGCTACTTTAAATTGATTGATAAATAAAATATACAATTCAATTTCTTTAAGTATATTCCCAGGGTTGTACAACCATCACCACACTATAATCTTAGAATATTTTCCATCCCTCTCCCCAAAAGAAAGCCCACACCCATTAGCTATCATTCCCCATATGTTCCCAAACTACCGGTTTTAGGCAACCACCAATGTATTTTCTGTCTGCAAAGATTTGCCTTTTTTTTTTTTGAGGTGGCGGGTAGGGGAGAGAGAGAATCAAGCAGACAACACAGCCATTGTAGAGCTGGCACAGTACTCCATCTCACAACCCTGAGATCATGACTTGAGCTTAAATCAAGGGTCCACTGCTTAACCGACTGAGCCACCCAGGTGCTCCAAGATTTGCTTATTTTGTATATTTCATATAAATGGAATCACACAGTACGTGGTCTTTTGTGACTGGATTCCTAGCATAATTTTCCAAGGTTCATGCATGTATCAGTATGTTTTTCCTTTTTGTAGATGAATATTATTCCATTATCTAGTATATCACATTTTACTTATCCATTCATCAGTTCTTCGGTCTTTGGATTGTTTCTACTTCTTTACTATTATGTATAATGCTGATATGAACATCTGCATAAATTTTTGTATGTATATGTCTTAGTTCTTTTGGATTTTGTATGTATATGTATTAGTTCCATTGCCTATATATCCATGAGTGGAATTGCTTGGTCATATCATAACTCTATATTTGATTTTTTAAATAACTATCAAACTGTTTACAATTTTATAGTCCCACCAGTAGTGCATGGATGTTCCACTTTCTCCATATCCCCTAATATGTTTTATTATCTGTCTTCTTAACTTATACCAGCCTGGGAGGGGTAAAGTGGTACCTCACTGTAGTTTTGATTTGCATTTCCCTAATGACTAACTAAATAGTACTCAACCATTCTTTTATGTGCTTCTTGCCATGTAGATCTCCTATAGAGAAATGTTTATTCAAATTCCTTGCCTATTTTTTAATTGGGTGATTTGTCCTCTTATTATTGAACACCACATTTTTTAAATCATTTTTAAAATGACCAACACAAAACAGATTGTTAGGTTTAACCACCATAATGACACTAACAAGGAGATTTTATTATTTGTCTTTTACCGATGAGGAAAGTTCAGAGAGGTTAAGAAGTTTGGTTAGGGTCACATGGTAAATAATAGATATAGAATTCTTCTTACATCCTTCTGAGTTCAAATCCCAGGGCATTTTCACTGGACCACACTACATTTAGAAGAGTTAACTGACTTCATACATCTGCTGTCCTCTGTGAGGATTATTAAGTTATCATGGAATGTCCCAGGGTTGAGAGAGGTGGGCCCTGGAGTCAGACTGCCTGGATTCAAATACTGTCTCTGAGACTTATTAGCCATATCAACTTGAGCAAGGGTAACCTTTTTATTCTTCAATATTGTCATCTGTAAAAATGAGTAATAAGAAGATCTACTTCGGGATTCCTGAATGGCCCAGTGGGTTAAGCGTGGGACTCTTGATTCTGGCTCAGGTCATGATCTCTGCGTTGAGAGATGGGAGTCCTGCATCCAGCTCTCAGCTGGATGTGGAGCCTGCTTTAGATTCTCTCTCCCCCTCTCCCTCTGTCCCCCTCTCCCACCTCTGTCTCTCACCCTGTTAAAAAAAAAAAAAAGACCTACTTCACAGAGTTGTTGAAAAAATTATGAGCTGTTGATACAAAGTGCTTGACATAGCACTCGGGACACGGGATATACTCAGAAATGCACTCAGTAATGATGTTATTTATTAATATTTTTATGATAATACTTATACTTACCACTTTCTGAGACCTATAAGGTACTGTACTCACAGGCTGGAAATTGTACATAATAAATCAAATGCAGAAGGACTTCTTGACACC